>MNCI01007958.1:836478-855881 GCA_015680685.1 Gnetum montanum
TTCGTATGGTTGAGTGTAGGGGTACCTCGTCACTCATCATTGGTGCCGTTGTCGGGGACTAAGTGTTTGTGCGCCGAATAGAACATAAGGCATATCACTCACATCATTGTGAGCCTTAACGAACCTTTGGGTTAATCAAGATAAAAATTTAGATAACGGTGAAATTAGCACATCGATAAAAATGCCTTCTTCTCATAAGAGCAACTCACCACCTAAGGACCACACATGAGACAGTCGGCAAGATAAAAAACATAACCAAAAATAGCCAAGTCCTAAATAATACAAGATAGTTTATACTCATACCGATGAGTATATTCTAGATTTTACTTTTATTCTCCATTAGGACGAATAGCTGCGGTGGAGAGATTTGCAAGGTAACATTGTGTTACCCCCAGATCGATTAGTCCCTTGGATGCTTTTCCGTGCCTTGGCATAGATTGGCATGCAACAATTATTTTTTGAATACGTTGGTGAAGACTTTGACATGAGGGATTATTATCCCATAGATGCCCAATGTATGAGAGACTTAAGGCAGGAGAGCCAACATACATTGTCGAAGGGCAAGGCCCCGCATGTCCTTAGTGAAATAGGAGATGAAGAACCCCTTATCACAGGTTCTTTAGCAAAAGATGTTCCCCCTCTTAATGATGGTGAGGAGGTTGAGTATCAGAACCTACGATCAATGATACATGTCCCTGGTTTTGATGCCTGTGAACACCAATTATTCACAAAGGGAACAACCACTTACGCTAAGGACGGGCACTTAGATTGTCACCATGATCGGGGCCATAGTAGCCGAAGAGAAGGTAGGAAACATCGTCATGGCGATGGTTCCCCTTCTTCTTCCCCTTCTTAACATCACTCATCCTCTCTTTCCACATCTGGGCACAGCCACCATGAACATAAAGGTGAGGATAAAAGTAAGAAAGACAAAAGACCTTGATGGGAAAGTCAAGAGAGAGGACAAGGGCAAGGACGTAGGGAGAGTAGGGAACAACATAGACATCACAAGCTTCATGAAAGAGACGATCATGAAAAGCCCCTACTCGCAACCTGAAGTATGCTTGACATAATGGAGGTAGTTAGGATTTTCACAAGGCATTTAAAGGATAGCTGAATCAAGCGTTTAGACATGAATAACATCCCACGATTTGAAGGGGGATACAATGCTGATCCACAAAACCATTTACGGGCATTCCACGATGCCTGTGCCTTGAAGAATATAGAAAATGAGTGGCAAAAACTTAAGTTGTTTCCAAGGACACTCACCAAAGAAGCAGAGAGCTGGTATCGATCTTTAGAACAGGAAACCATCAGGAGTTGGAGTACGATGCTAGAACTGTTCAACGAAAAGTATCAAATGTACTCTAGAGTGTCCAATTTGCATAAGTAGATCCAAGGCTGGAAGCAAGGTACATATGAACCCTTGGATGCTGCCATGGCCCGCTATTATACATTGTTACATCGTTGCCCAGGCCATGGGTACGCTCAGCGGGATCAACTTCATCACATCGTGGATGGGCTAAGGCATGAAACTAGAAGAACCCTTGGAACTTATGCCTAAGGGAGACTCTCACAACTTAGAGTACATGAAGTACATAGCTTGTTGGAACAAGTAGCAAAAGAAGATGGCAAGCTATGCAAAAGGGAAAGTGCAGAAGAGTATAACTGTGATCCCTCCCTTCGAAAGAAGGAAGTGAAATTTTGTGATGAAGAGGATGAGCCAGCACTCGAAGGGTTGGTGAACAGAAAGACCTTGCCACTTCAAAAACTCACAACCAAAATAGTGGCTAAGGTAGATGACGTATGGAGTTCCTTAGACTCTAAAATTGAAACTGTCTTAAAAATTGTAGAAGAGTCTAAGGTTGGAAAAAGTAGTGACAAAGGTAAGAAAGAGTGGAGAGATTTAGGCCCTGCACATAACAAGGGTAAGGGGAAAATCACTAACTCCGATGTGGCCGTGGACTTTGACACAGACGATGAAGATGGATGTGAGATCTGCCATTATGACCATCCTAAGGGATGTTGCCCCATCATCTCACATCTATAGGAGTCTAGGGTGTATGCGCTTAATCCAAGACTTAACCAACGACAAACACCCCAAAGGTTACCTTATCCACAAGGTAACCCAAGGCAGTTCCACCAACCACTAACGTATTATCCAAGTGGAACTCCACCATAGCCCATCGGATAGCATTAGTAGTGGCAATACCCATAGTCATGGGGGATGCCATCGCCGAAACATCAGTACCCTTACCGATAGCCTGACCCTTATGGATATTATGTGCAACAACCAATTTTTCCAAGTGACTCTATGAGTCACACAACCGCCAACTGTCACTACCAAGTTCAAGAGTACTTCAGAAGGACTCCTCCTCCGGGAGACACTCCATACCCACACCATCCTCCTAATCCATCCGTACCTCTTCCACCACAAGTAGTTCCCATAAACCTCCTTCTCCAATAATGCAAGGGGAACTTCCTCCTCAACCATAGCAACGTCACATTGTGAGAGCTGTAAATATCCAACCTGCTGCTAGTTCTGACAACTGTAAAAAGAGAAGACCTTACTTCAGAACCAAAAGCCCAAACAAACTCTCACAACAACGAGCAATTGAGGCCATGTACACTCCTCCATCACCATCTAACACTTCGAAGCACCCTTCAGTCCAACAGAGCATAACACATACGGTTATGTTAATGCATACTGTAATTGATTGGATCAAGGTGGGCCACCTTCCCAGGAAACTAACTGACCTTGGGAGTCCCTTAATCTATTTACAGATCGTCAGAAATAAACCACATAGGGCTATTCTTGACTCAAGTTTCGGAGTCAAATTAATTTGACGAGAGATGTATCACTCCTGGAACCTATCCCAACTTAAGAAGAGTGACATTCAACTAGAGCTGGCAGACCAGTCCATCACCATTCCCTTGGGATTGGTGGAGGACATCATTACGACTATGTGTGGTTGGTCTTACCTAGCTGATTTCCTGGTGATTGAAGTTAACAACAACGAAGGGGACTTCCCAATTATAATGGGAAGGGCATGGCTAAGTACAGTAGATGCATGCCTTAGGATCTGCGATCTTTCCTTGGAAATATCTAAGATAAACATTTGTGGAAAGATCGAGAAGAGGAAAGTTCCATGCATCAAATACAATGTTTCATTGGGTGATGACATGGAGGAAATGCCTCCATGTGATAGGTGTGCCCTTGAAACTTTGCAACAGAGATGCCTATATGTAGCAGCCACACAAGAAGTAGTAGACACCCCGTGGTTGACAGCTACTAGAAGGAGCAGACAAATATTCATGGAACGAATTGAGGAAACCCATGCCAAAAACGAAGGCATAGACACATTGGAATATGAGCATCGCCAACTTCCACCCCTTAATCTAAGATCATCATTTGGGAGAAGTTGGACACTTTTAAGAAACTTAAACAGGCACTCATTATTTCGGATCTCTCCGTTTCCATTCAGTCATGGGGGAGATGGCCACCTATGCTGATCGTATGGGGCCCTCAGTTCTTCTTCTATTTTTGTTTTACATGTTTTTGTTTTACAACGTTTTTGTTTTACACATTTTTGTTTTACAAATTTCTTTAACTTTTCTAGTTTTTGTTTTACACCATCGTTATACTTTTTCCATTTTGTGTGTGTGTGTGTGTGTTCCCTCCACCCTATAAGTTTGTCCCATAATAAAAATTCTTCATGATGGTATGACCTATTTTCATATTGATTGCTAATGTTTGGTTTTTACCTTTAAGTCACAATGTTGATACTAAGGTATGTTTCTTTTGATATGGCAGGCAATGAGACCACTTCATCCATCCATCCACCAATTTCTATGGTTTCTCTCGGCTTGGAAATGTACAGTCCCCTTCTAATAAGAACTTTAACGAATCGGTGACTAGGGATTTCTCAAACTAAGGAAGGACTCACAGATTAAAAAGGGTGTGACTTCAAGGGAACTTGATGCAATGGTGTTGGTCATTCTTTTGGGTGCTTGAATATTTCTTCTTGCATTTTCTTACTGTTCCGATGTTACCCAATTATCAGAAGCTGAGACAATAAAAATAATCAAGTATTTGCATGGTGTGGTTCTCACGCATAAAAACACAAAACACAAAACACACAAAAAAAAAGAAAGCTAAGTGAGAATTCAAAGCACACACCTTAGACGAAATAAACTTGGGCTACAAGCACTGGTTATGGAACCAAAAGTGTTCCCTCTAACTAAGGCCCTTCTCGCTTCCCATTCTCTCCTTTGTTTCTTCGGAATGTGAAACACCACAAAAAATTTTGGCTAACACTTGTAGACAGAAATTAAGCTAAGTCATGTTGGTCCTCAGCATGACCAAGCTTGAAAGCCTCAAAAATAGTATCAAACGAAGTCAAAGAAAGCAAGTAAAAGTTCCCTGGAACCCACAGAAGACTACCGTGACATTTGGTATCAAACCTGGCAAATTTTGAGCTTAAAATACTTGGTTTTTGCTAAGTATGTATCTTGTACACTAGCCTATACATACCCAGCGTATAGCCTAGCGTACAGCAACTTTTGGGGCTCAAAAACTCATCAAAACATGCTAAAGTGAAGTGTCTAGACCCCCTAGGACCTTCCCCAAGGTCCCTAGCAGGTCTCAGGCACTTGAAAATCGAATTTTGGGCTCCAAATGATGGTCTTTCAGTCCTATACGCCCAGCCTATATGCCAGCGTATAGCCTAGCATACAGCAACTTTCGAGCTCCAAAAATGAGTTAAAACATGCCAGAACTGAGCGTCTGGACCCCCCAGGACCTTCCCTAGGATCCCCAGTAGGTCTCAGGCACTTGAAAATCAAATTTTGGGCTCCAAATGATGGTCTTTCATTCCTGTATGCCCAACATATATGCCCAGTGTCCACAGCGTATACGCCTAGCATCCACAGCGTATACGCCCAATGTCCACAGCGTATACGTCCAGCGTCCACAGCCTATATGTCTAGCGTATACACCCAGCATCCACAGCGTATACGCCATGTATACTTGTAAATTTTATGCTTTTGCACCTGGTCAACGTGCCATGTGTCACCCAACTCGAGTCTAAGTCTATATAAAAACCCCAATTTTCCATTACGTCATGGTTGGAAAAATCTCAGAGCACACCAGAGATCAGAGATGCTGCGAACTAGAGCTCCAAACCTCTTACGCTGGACAACTCTGTATGCCAAGGATACTGTCTCTATGCCATGCTTACAATGAACCAGCTGCAATCTTCCCTGCACCCACCGGGGCTTTCGTCCGCCTTGTGTTCCACTCACAACTACGTTAGATCTTCATTCTGTAATGCCATTGTTACATTTTCTTCCCATGATCATTCATAGTGTGCATTAATTCTTATACGTACTCTGTTTACGTCTGTTTACGTTTATGCTCTGTTTGCATCGTTTACATTGTTTACGCTCTATTTACGCCCATTATACCGTTTACGTATAACCCAGCGTATAGCACTTCGGTGTACATTCATGGAAATTCTTGTCTGATCCGCGTGCGGACCACCCAAGGTACTCTGCTTTCGTGCATTCTAGCTCGTCCTCAGGCGAAGGCAGGGTCTTCTGTGCTCGCCCTATGATTCTCACGGTCTCTATTTTCTTCCAGCTGGAGACCAACGATTTCAGGCAGTACAGAAATTAGCGCTAGAAGGAGGGCCTCTGCCTTAAACTAGTTGTGCTTCAGAGCTCCCAGCGTCTATGCTGTTGAGTACACGCCGACTTTCACCAAAAACCTCCCAGTGTTTACGCTGTATAGTTTAAAAACTTACTTGCAAACTTTTCAGCGTCTACGCTGATCAGCGTCTATGCTGCCCTATTTAAAACTCACCATCTGCAAGTCTTCCAGCATCTACGCTGTTAACCATACGCTAACTTTATCTACAAATTCCCAGCGTCTACGCTGCTACAGTGTTCTTACGCTGCTATAGTATTTTTACGTTGTTACAATGCTTTTACACTGCTACAGTGTTTACACTGCTACAGTTCTTTTACGCTGCTACAGTGTTTACACTGCTACAGTACTACTACAGTGTTTTTTCAACAAAAACACCCAAAACGGGCTCGTTTCAAAGCCGAATTTGCTACGATTCGCACCTACTTCAAACCGGTCTAAGTACTAACGGCTACCAACATGGATCACCTTGTCCAAGGCATACAATACACACAACATAACGATTCTGAGATGACTTCCTCTTACTTGAGATCGCCATCCACGTACGACTACAGTTCATAATTTCATACGTAGCCAAATTTTCTCCCGTTTATGCTATACACGCCGGACACTTAGAAAAATTTTTAGCGTTCACACACCGGACACCCTGCACACTTAGCCCGAAACACACTTGGCAGTTGTTAGCTAGCTCATACGTTGCCCCATCACACATCACCATGGAGTCATCCCCGACCTCTAATGCATGCACCTTCGTAATCCTCACACAAGAACAATACAACTTTATCTGTGTGAAGATTCAGGCCAACCTTCCTCTTGACACCATAGAACAGGAGGCAAAACGAAACTTTGAGTGCATATACATGGGAGGTCATGAATTCATCCTTTCTGTATATGACATCATCCCCCTTTCTGAACTTCAGCACAAACTCATCTCCCAGCTCCTTATGGAAAGGAGCCAAAACTCACAGCGACCCACTAAAGAGCCCCAAAATCAACATGATGTAGATGACTTTGAGGAACAATCCGAACCTGAGGATTCATACCACACCCTCAGTCCCCAAGCCTATGTGAACCCATCAGTCCATCTTCACATGGAACAGACAACCACTCACCAAGTATCAACAAGCACACAAGCACTAGTATCCCAACAAAGATTACCCACCTGCATCTCTACCCAGTACATACCGCATGTGCAAATGCATGGGGCCACTTTCATTGCATCGGCCCCACACATCCAGGGTATCACTTCACAGTTTGTGGCTAGGCAAGGAACCATACCCCTTGTTCAACAACCCACTCACTTCAACATGCCACACCCCACAACCACAACTCTGAATATTGCTCCACAGTAACAAATGACAACCTAACAACCTCCCTAACCAACTAATCTACCTACCACCCAAGAGTGGGCAGAAGAAAAATAGATGATGCATGCGTTAGAGAATGAGGTAAAGCAACTCAAAGTTGACAACACTAAACAAGTTAAAGTACTGGATTTCTACCGCAACGATCCAATTAGCTCTTCAGTGCCACTGTTAGCTTTACCCAAGGGAATCACACTGCCTCAGTTAACCAAGTATAATGGGAAGGGAGATCCAAATGCTCACTTAGTCACGTTTTGATCAGAAACTCTATTGCTTCAAGCTTGGCCCCACGCAATCTTGCGAGTGTTTGCTATGTCCTTAACGAGTGTAGCCTTAGACCTGTACCGAGCCTTGCCTCGTAACTCCATGTCCTCTTTGGAGGATCTGTTACATCAGTTCGTTACCCGATTTAAGTACAACCTCAAGCCTGAAGCCACACTAGACAGTCTGATACAGGTGAAACAAGCACCATTCGAGCCTGTGCAAAAGTTCATTCAACGATGGAGTGCAGCCCTTAACGAACTTCATGAGCCCATCCCTGAAAAGTATTTACTTACGATTCTGAAGGAAGCCGTGAATGACTTCAGTAAGTCAAAACTATACTACCTAAGCGCTCAAATGTTGAGCCAAGAATTCACACAGATCAAGAACATTGAACAAGCTGCGCAAACTAGTAATGACCCCGCCTATGTGGCTTACAAGAACCAACATGTTGCCAAACAAAAGGCAACAATGGAAACTGTGGCCGCAAGGACAAAAAAAACTAACACCAGTACCAACCTGCCTGCAACAACAAGGGCCACCTTAAGGTCCAATTTTCAACGCAAGGATCACTCTAAGTACACATCGCTACCTGCGCGACCTTCAGAACTACTAGAACAACTCATTAAAGCTGGGCAAATCCAATACAAACACGTAGCGGAGAATGCTCATTGCTGACATGACAGGTACTACAAGTTACTGAGGAACCCCACCTTAGCAGCACCAATTGAGCCCCTAGTTCCACGACATTTCAAGTTAGACCAATTTTGTCACTACCACCAAATGTCCGATCACAATACCGACACCTATCATGCGTTAAAGGATGATCTACAAGCAATGATAGAATGGGGCCAACTAAACATCAACACCCTGAATCAACTGAGCACAGATGATGCCCCCTATGTCATAAACTCCATTGGCATAGATAGTAAGCCTAAACCTGTGCGGCAACCTTTTGTAATCCATGTGCCTCCCAGCAAGGCAACAATCCTCTCCACCTCCACAAGCAAGGGGCCTCCCATCATCATCAAGGTGCCACCTAGAGCACCGACGATACCTTTCGTGGTCAAAGTACCACCACGTCATACGTCTGCTAAGACGTTAAACTAGCAAGATGCAACCCAATACCAAGCACCGAAAACACCCTTTGTGGTCACAGTACCACCACAGTTGTCTGCTAAGACGTTAAACTGGCATGTTGTACCAATGACAATAGCAAAGAAACCTTTCATTATCAAGGTGCCACAACAAGCTAGTCAAATAACAACGACACTTCCCAAACTACCATTTGTCATAAAGGTGCCACCACATGATGGCCCCTCACCTACCCAGTGCCCAACCATAGGAAATGTCTCAACCTCTCCTCCCTCAAGAGTCAACCCTGCCAATAACACGGATAAGCCTACCAAATCGTAGCAGAAGAGGACAAACGAACAATGAACAACACCCACAGCTGAAACAAAGGACACACCTAGTATACAACAACTGAACACTGGGGGACCTGTCCCTAATCCCAAACAAACCAGGCCCAAGCCCTCAACCCATACAGAGGCAACCAACACAACGGTAGACAACACAGACTTTGTAGCTACACTGGCCCAGGTGAAACAAACACTCAAACAAAAGAACACAACCATGAGCTTGTACGATTTGGTCATGACATCATCGGCTCATCGTGAAGCCTTAGCGCAAACGTTAGCATCTATTCCTATTACAGAGGACATCCCTGCTAACATGTAATCCATCCGTGCAATGATTTCACAACACACACCACAAGAATTGGGTTCCAACACCTTAGCCTTCCGTGACGATGCAGTTAAAGTCAACCCCGAACGAGGGGAAGTCACAACAGCTCCATTATTGATTAGTGTATGTGTTGGGCAATGTACCATTTGCAAAGTGCACGTTGATGATGGTGCGACAACAAACGTAGTTCTATACTCCGTCATCGACAAACTAGGCATGGCAGATGAGATCATGGCAACAGAAACCACGTGTCTAAAATCCTTCAATGGATCACATGTCATAGTCAAGGGCACAATCAACTTAGCCTTTGTGGCAGGTGAAAAATTCCCCACCAGCGTGGAGTTCACTGTCATAGAAGAGATGCCCAATTTCAACATGATTCTTGGCAGACCATGGCTAGCACAACAACGAGCCGTTTCCTCATCGATACATCAAGAAATCCGCCTTCCATACGAAGGTGGACAAGTCATTATACATGGCAACAACACTCCCTTTCAAGTTGACCACAACATAGACATGTCTCGGGTCTTGAAAGAGAAGCCTCTTGAAGCAACACCCACAACAACAAACACAACACCTAGAGCTAAAACGCCGAACAAGGGGTAAAAACTGAAAGCCTCCTAGAGCAAACTGGCGCACCTCCTAGACCATGTCCGACTAAGAAAAAACCGCATAATCAAGACTCCCCTGCGGCGAAAGACACGTCTAACCGCTGCCCACTCCTCACCTTTGTTCGTTGTGCATACATCACCTTAGTTTGCATTGTACTAGCTTACGCGCTTGTATGTGGCCCAAAAGGCCTTAAACTAGAACACGTGGCCCGAAAAGGCCTTAAACTACTACCTTTTCACATTATTTTCTATTTACTTGTGCATTTCAATTCATGTTTTCTATAGTGGCTATTTAACATTGTTTTCTCTAGTTGCTTTTGTTTACAGGATCGTACGGACGCACATGCATGCATCCACCCTGACAATCCTGGCATCATGACTTAAAACTAATACCACAGAATGTCCTGGCATCATGATCGTAAACCGACACCACAGAGCTCTATTCAACATGACACTAAATTGTCACACTCATTCACCAGAGTCCGCTAAGACTATAAACTAGCTTGCCTCTTCATAGTCCGCCATGACTATAAACTAGCAATGTACCGTTTGCTACGACAATAAATTGGCAACGTCCAACGGGTTATGACGTAAAACTAACCCACGAAAATTTGCTAAGACTATAAACTGGCCAGATCATTTTTGGCACATTCATCTGCTGCTGTAATTCATGACATTTCTTCATCAATGCCTGCTACATCATTCATCACACCGGCTCTGACAACATTATTGCTGCTCATTTTGTTTGCCTTAAGTTTCACATGGTGCCTCCATTCGCATCAATCACATTCATGCCTGAAGAGTTCACTAACTCATTCACTTGTGGTTTTCTTGTCTTCTTGGAGTTGTGTTTGCAGGATGACACTCAGTGGTGCTCGTACATGGATACACTTCATCACGGTGACAAGGTGCCACATTGTTTCTCATGCACGCAACTAGGTTAATCAATCTGTTCAAAAGTACATTCACCATTCCCAATACATTCTCCATTTCCCCCAACACTTTTATTCCCTTTCCTACCCAGTTATAGTTCCTAGATACACCCAGTACACCCCAAAACCTTGAGCACACTGTTACACGCTGCGACACTCTTAAGCAACTGCAACACACAATATGGCACATGAGCATGAGTGCAAAATTGAAAGAAAGCTCTTGCCAAAAAAAATAAAGAGACAAAAAAAAAGAAAAAAAATAAAAAAGAACAAAAAAGAAAAATAAAGAAAGAGTAAAGAGCAAAGAGCAAAGAGCAAAATGAGCCACAAGACCCTTGACACTTCCCATAAGCCTCAGGTGGGAAGGCAGTTGTCTTGGAAATAAACACTCATGTCTCAAAAGCTCAAGTAACATCTCATTGTGTAGCTTTGGCTCTCCGCCAACAGGTTCTCTTTAACACCAAATAAGGGGCTTGTTCCTCCAGAGAACACAACCCACCATCACACGGCCAACAAGTCCTCTTAAACACTAAACAAGAATCTTGTTCCGCCAAAGGACGCACATCTCATGCCTTGATTCCGAGTCTGCTAAACAATGGCTATTGACAAGGATCAGCATGACCCATATATACATTAGAGCATCCCCTTTACCATGCATAATCCCTTGATCAGGTCTCAATCCCAACAATTTTCATTTCCCTATCCAGCTACAAACTTCATTTCCCTAATCCCATGTACTACTGAACACGGTGCGATGACATCTGGCCAAGTGCCAAAGGACAATGTTTCTACCAAGTTTGCTTGTGGTGTTTTGTACTTCTTTGTCGATGCCTCTTGGGTCATTTCCTCTAGACATCAACAAAGAGGGGCCAATGAAACACCACAAAAAATTTTGGCTAACATTTGTAGATAGAAATTAAGCTAAGTCATGTTGGTCCTCAGCATGACCAAGTGTGAAAGCCTCAAAAATAGCATCAAAAGAAGTCAAAGCAAGCAAGTAAAAGTTCCTTGGAACCCACAAAAGACTACCATGACATTTGGTATGAAACTTGGCAAATTTTGAGCTTAAAATACTTGGTTTTTACTAAGTATGTATCTTGTACACTAGCCTATACATGCCCAGCGTATAGCCCAGCGTACAACAACTTTCGGGGCTTAAAACTCATCAAAACATGCTAAAGTGGAGTGTCTAGACCCCCTAGGACCTTCCCAAAGGTCCCTAGTAGCTCTCAAGCACTTGAAAATTGAATTTTGGGCTCCAAATGATGGTCTTTCAGTCCTATACGCCCAGCCTATACGCCAGCGTATAGCCCAGCGTACAACAACTTTCGGGCCCCAAAAATGAGTCAAAACATGCCAGAATTGAGTGTCTAGACCCCCAAGACCTTCCCTAGGGTCCCCAGTAGGTCTCAGGCACTTGAAAATCAAATTTTGGGCTCCAAATGATGGTCTTTCATTCCTGTACGCCCAACGTATACGCCCAGCGTCCATAGCGTATACGTCCAGCGTCCACAGCGTATATGTCCAGCGTATACGTCCAGCGTCCACAGCGTATATGTCCAGTGTCCACAGCATATACGTCCAACATCCACAACGTATACGCCCAGTGTCCATAGCGTATACGTCCAGCATATATGTCCAGCGTCCACAACATATATGTCTAGCGTATACGCCTAGCATCCATAGCGTATATGCCCAGCAAATGTAACCTGTACACTTGTAAATTTTATGCTTTTGCACTTGGTCAACGCACCATGTGTCACCCAACCCTAGTCTAAGCCTGTATAAAAACCTGAATTTTCCATTAAGTCACGGTTGGAAAAATCCCAGAGCACACCAGAGATCAGAGACGCTGTGAACCAGAGCTCCAAACCTCTTACGTTAGACAACTCTGTATGCCGAGGATACTGTCTCTACGCCGTGCTTACAGTGAACTAGCCGCAATCTTCCCTGCACCCACCGGGGCTTTCGTTCGCCTTGTGTTCCACTCACAACTACGTTAGACTGGTGCATTGTACTTTCATTCTGTAATGCCATTGTTACATTTTCTTCCCTTGATCATTCAGAGTGTGCATTAATTCTTATACGTACTCTGTTTACGTCTGTTTATGTTTATGCTCTGTTTACGCCCGTTACATCGTTTACGTATAACCTAGCGTATAGCACTTCGGTGTACGTTCGGGGAAATCCTTGTCTGATCCGCGTGCGGACCACCCAAGGTACTCTGCCTTCGTGCATTCCAGCTCGCCCTCAGGTGAAGGCAGGGTCTTCTGTGCTCGCCCTGTGATTCCCACGGTCTCTATTTTCTTCCAGCTGGAGACTGATGATTTTAGGTGGTACAGAATGGTGGTGGCTCTTGGAGAGTGCATTCTTGTTGCCCAAGTGGATGGTTTAACCGAATGTGTTGATGCGACGTCACTAGATGTGGTTGGTTTAAGGCCGGAGTTGGAATAAGACTCGCCAAGTCACATTAATCATCAAACACACAAGGGGCTATACACCGCCTTGTTCTTGTGATTCCATTCCATTTTCTTTTCTCCATCCTTCACCTCATTGCCGGTTGTATCATTAGTGTATATATTTTGGTTGATGCATTGTTTTCTTCTTGGTAAACGCTTGTGGGTAAGACTTTAACTCTTGTTCAAAATGACATTCCCAGAGCCTATGGGCTCTTTGCATGTGGGTTTGTCAAGGCATTAAGGGCATAAGCCTACTTTGGGGAGGACCCACTGACATTCCTATTTGGAACCTTAGTTATATTCTTTCCCCTAACATTTTCACAATCTAATTTCTTTTGTTCATTTCCATCTTGACATCCACTGTATTGATGTTACCGTTGTCCCTTTTTATCTATCTTTCTTACTCCTTTTCTTTCTCCATTCTAATGCTACTGGAGGTTCGTGATTAGTCATGGGGGTACAGGGCCTGATTTTTTTGATTTTCTCCTAGCCCCGAATTTTTTGATTTTCTTCCTAACCCCTACACCTTCGATAGTCATCATTAATATATTCCCAGATCCATATCAGCCATACCATAACCTAGCCAATGGAATTACACTATAGCAAGGTATCAATTACATGATGATTCATTTACCCTTGCTAATTAAGATTGTGTTTTGTGTGTAGATGGTGACCATGAAAATAACGGATTGGATCTGGAGCAAACATTTGGAATGGAGTAGCGCTGAAGAAGCTATGCAAGGAGCAAGATCGATGGCACATTTACAGATGGACAACAAAGGTGCAATCTTGGCGTTGGCGGCAGCAACACTTCTTTCTCTCTCTCTTTCTCAGCTACCAACTAAGGCCTGATGTCATTGTAATAAGGTGTTCACCCTTGTTGTCATGAACACCAATTTTGTCAAGTCTTGTAATAATGATCCGTTCACATGTCATCCCATTAGTTCCATTCCCCTCAATAATTCCATACCTACCTGATATTATTGTAAGGAACTCGAGGACGAGTTTTCATTTAGTCATGGGGGTATGATGAGACGCGATATTGCATGCACTGCGATATCGCGGTCTGCCGCCAAATCTATAAATAAGAGGTGACACTCCCCTCATTTCTCATCCTAGGCTTAAAGTAGGGAAACTTTGGTAGTTTGATCACTCCAGAGATAGAATATTTTCCATGTGCCGTAGTAGGAGTCCCCAAGTGAACAAATATTTATTTGAGCAGCTTTGTACCTAAACGCAAGTTGTGTATAGCAATAAAGATGAGCTTTGTGGATAAACCTTGCAGTGCATGGAATAGGATTTATTACATGTTTTTTCCTATTTGTTATTTATTACCTGCATTAGCGTGGCATGAGTATGACTTGATTATGAGCATTGACAAATGTGTATGGCTAATCAAGAAATCGGCTACTCATCGCGATTAGTCTCTCTCACCCTCAACTCCTAGAATGCGGAATGAGTATGACTTGATTACGAGCATCTATGGGTGTGTACGGCTAGTCAAGGAATTAGCTGCTCATTACGTTTAGGCTAGTTAAGTGTCTCAGTATGACCACTTCGAGCACGTGCATTACGTGTGGTGATCTTAGTAACGATTAGCATTTGGTAGCCATAGTTGCATAGTTTAGGGTGTGTATGGTGAGTGGGAATGGATAATGATGTTAGTTAATTTAGACTTAGTCCTTAGTTAGAGTTAGTTAGCTTCCTCAACCCTTCGCTCTTAGCATAGAAGACATAAAATCATAAAAGACCATAAAAATCATATACCTTGGACTTACTTAACCATACACCGTGACAACAACAAGTAAGTTTGGGAAGACAACGAATGATTAAGCCCAAGTGTTCCATGGGGCGTTTAGGCATTTAGTCTACAAAGTTCAACCGGATCGCTTGTGCTACGCTCGTTTCGTATGGTTGAGTGTAGGGGTACCTCCCCACTCATCACTTGGCATCATATAAATATTATTTTGGCTATTTCAATGTTAATTTGAATGCCTTTGAGATTTAGGATTATGGCTTGAAAAAATTTGAAATTTTTCTAGGTGAAATTTCACATCAAAGAATCATAATTCATTGTAGTAATGAACTTAAAAGGGGAAAATATTTTCCTCTTTGAATTCATTTTCACATCTAAGAAGCATTGTTTATCATTGGAGGAGCTTCTCAACTTAATCATTTTGCATACAAACATCCAACCTCATGTTCAAGCTATTTCATCAATGCTCACTACTCCAAAGTATGAGGTAGACTACTTAGTATTCAAGAGTGAAAACATCAAAACTCATCCTACCATAGGTGTTGTATGTCATCTTTCCATCTACATCATGAGACAAATTAAGAACAATGTGATGCTACTTATAGTACACATGGATGATGTAGTCAGATCCAACATTATTTCATGGATAGCTATCAAGCTTCTCAATCTTGAAAAATAGGTTACCTACTTGAACTCAAACTCTAATTTCATTTCATTTAGCAAAACTATAGTAGAGATCATAAGCTTAATTATACTATGTTTCTCTATAGGAAATTGTATCACTTTAAAAGCCACTTTTATAGCAACCATGGATTCCTTAGTGATGAATGCTACCTTATGAAGGCTCTTGTTTGCCTATCATCATGTAATTTTCTCACCTATCCACTAGAAGATACACTTTCGATGTAAAGATAGAGAAGTCATTTTCCATGCTAATCATAAAGCCCCTATAATTTCCCACTTAGATGTACTATAAGAAAACACATTAGGCTCCCAATCCATTACCATGGACTAAACATTAACATCACAAGAAGCTTATGATCCTAATGATCATGTAAATCTCACAAAGTCATAGATCTAGGCTTTAGTAAACTAGACACCATAGAATTCATTAGAAGTAATAAGGGTCCTATCTATTTACAAGATAATAAAACCTTCATAAACATATCCCCTTCCAAAAAATCACATGATCTTTACCTTATCATCTTTATGCATTTAATTCATCTATTGGATTTAGATTAAATAACTAAATTTTTAAATTTAATTTACTCTACACTATTTTATCTTGCATTTTATGGCTTTATTACTAACGTTTGAAACATTATTGTTATCTTCTTTATTTTCTTTCATTTTTCTCATTAGTTATATAAAACTCGAAAAAATTCATAAACATATAAAAATAAAAATCCATAAATAAAACTATTCATCATCTCATCTCCATTTCCTATTCCCTTGGTTCTCAATCTTTAAAATAGTCATACAAACATAAACACATCATTTCACAAAGACATCAAACATATCAAAAAATGATATCTCATCATTCCTTCTATATTCCTTTCTCATAAGCATTACTTTTTTAGTTTCTATTATTTTTCATCTCTCATTCTTCTTTTCATTCATATTTATTCATCATTATTCCCAATACCTATAAGCAGTTTATCCCTTAATCACTCTAAAGTAGAACTATCATAATCTTGCTTATCCCCAAGCCATTATTAGCCTAACTACCATCATTCTGAGCACTCTATCTATGATCATCTGGAGGTATTTGAGCTGGGATACATTGTTATATATAACAACATCATCTATCATCAAGTAATAGTCATGTCTCACTTCATCTTAGGGATGGTTCCTTCATTAGCACTAGAAAAAAGCTCAAGCATCATAAGGTTTACTCTAAATATTTTTTTCATCTCATCTACATTTTATTATACTATTTTTTCTTCTCTCTCTCTCCTACTTCTATCTTCCTCAATCTCTACTTACCCCATTCTACTAATATTTCTTCTAACAACATACTATGGTAAGGATGTTTATTCATAATCTATCTTCTATAGATAAAAATGAGTGTTCTATCATTTTCACTCCATGTGAGGATATGTTGAGTTTGACTAGGAAAGAAAAAGAATTCAATTTATCATCATCAACAATCATTTTAATGTGGGACCTAGCCATGCCTCACTTTTATAGTATATCACCCCATATTTGTGTATAGGTATTGTTTCTTATTTTTCTCTAAAATTTTATAGTTTTCTTAATTTCTCAAGTGTATTTTACATCTCTCTTATTTCACTTCTTTATTCTTCCTTGAAATTCCTTTCCTATATCATTCTCTTTCCTCTCATTAGTATATTCAATGAAGATTAAGTGACTTGTTATATTCTATTAATGATGTATTAAGAGCATGAGTGGAACAAGAAATGAACATCATAAATAATATTCCTTCAATGATCTTGAGTGGAAGATTTAGTCATTCCCCCTCTTGGCCCCTCCTCCCCCTCCTTCTAAGACATAACACCATTCTCATAACTAGTGTATTAGTGATTCCTAATTTTTTTCCATTTCTTACTTCCTTCTACATATATTTTCTCTTTTAGGTATATTAATCATTCATCCATTATATTCTTGATGAATCCTCTTTTAGCACAATAATAGCATCCATTAAGAAGGGTTAATGTGGTACCCAACTTTTTAGTTTAGAAAATACTGAGACTAAATGTCATCTTAANCAGGAATCTTTCAAGATCATACCCTAACATTTCAACTTTAATTTTTGTGATTTTGGAAAAGTTCAAAAAAATGACCAAAAAGTTTTCTAGGTATGACTAACGCTAACACTGATAGTAGTGTTAGAACTAAAAAGACCATCTTTAGCACCTCCAAACATCATCATAACCATGTTTTAGCATGTACCATGAGTCATTAGGGCTTGGACAACTCATCAATAATAGTTTGGATACTTTAAACCTTAGAAACTAGCACTTTTTAACAAGTTATTTTGGGATTTTAAAAATCAATATTTTTCCTATGTATGGAGCATCAACAAGTTCATCACTTGTCTTTGCATCTTTGAAAGCACCTCCAAGTCACTTTATACATCTATTTTGTAGTATTTCATAGGTTTGCAAGCCTCTTGACACTCAAAAATCATCATTTTAAGTTATCCTAGGCTTAGTTTCAACATCTCAAGAGTTAGAATTTTTAGCCTAAAAAATCAAAAAAATGTTTTCTAGCATTAGCACTATTAAACTTTGTATCATCCTCCAAATAGTCATTCCATACATCCACAAGTCTCTTGAGGTCCTCAACTTTATCTCTATAGCCTTCGACATTATTTTGGAAATGAAATGAGGTAAATGACTAAGAATTTCACTACATATGGATGATATTGATGCTAACATCAATTTCAA
Source organism: Gnetum montanum (assembly GCA_015680685.1). NCBI lineage: Eukaryota > Viridiplantae > Streptophyta > Gnetopsida > Gnetales > Gnetaceae > Gnetum > Gnetum montanum. Next base: position 854,725 of record MNCI01007958.1, read on the forward strand.
ATTCAATGTAACCATTCTAAAAACTTACAAAATATCATCATTGACTTTTACAATCAACATTTTGACTCATCTCCAATCCTCTCAGGTCTCTTGACATCATCTTGATATTATTTTAGCTTATTTTAGTATTAATTTAGTAATCTTGAAGATTTAGAATTAGGACTTAGAAAACTTTAAAATTTTTATAAATGTCATACCTAATATTAACTCTGACATCAACATTGACACAACATCATTGACAATTAAAGTTAGCATTTGATAGTTTCTCTTAGTTTTACAAACTCCTTGGCATTATTTTAGTATAATTTGGTATCAATTCAAGTATCAAACAGGGTCTCAAAGGCCTATATTTAACACCTGGATGAAACAATACAAATTTATTAACTATTAGTAATGTTAATATTAACATCAATGTCACCTATCCATGCGGTTATGCTTGGAAATTTAAAAGATCAAACTTACTATATTTAAACCTAAGATCAACTTTGAGTAAACTATACTTAACTCTAAGTCTCATATTGGTATTTCTAACTTGAAATTGGTAACATTGGACCTATAAATATGAGCTCAAAACATAAATTTTGGGGTTGTTTTCTAAAGATTAGAAAGCACTTGTTAGTTTTCAAGAGATTAAGAGCATTAGTGCCTATCACCATTGCAACACTCATGTGCTCTACAAGAACCTTTTACACCTTCAATTTCACTTCCATAGATAGAATTTTCAAGCTTTTACAACATCTTTGAAAGTTAGAATTTTTTCAACTCTAGCATCAGTGATGGGACCCTTGGCCAAAACATCCCTATTTTAGCTTGAAAAATTATTGATCATGACTAAAAGTTTCTCTTTCATATCCTACTCCTCTAGCGGTTCAATTTGACTCTCCAAATTCATATTCTACTAAAACTTCAAGGTTTTCTTATTAGTATTAATTCACTTGTGTTTTACATCTATCACTTGTAGTTTTAGCCCTCCATAGGAGGTGAACATTTTGTTACTCCTTAATAAAGGAGTTTATTTTTTGGAAAGATATCTAAGGCTCTTTCTCCCATATTAAAATCTTAATATTTTTATATTTTATGTCCTTTTTTTTTGAGAAAATGTTCGGGTTTGTATTACTGAAAGTTATGGTACACGAGTAAACAAGTACAATGGGGGG
>MNCI01007958.1:859589-874024 GCA_015680685.1 Gnetum montanum
CCAAAAAAATATTCATAAGATATATTTTCAACCTTCAAAGGCCTCCAGGAATCTTTCAAGATCATACCCTAACATTTCAACTTTAATTTTTGTGATTTTGGAAAAGTTCAAAAAAATGACCAAAAAGTTTTCTAGGTATGACTAACGCTAACACTGATAGTAGTGTTAGAACTAAAAAGACCATCTTTAGCACCTCCAAACATCATCATAACCATGTTTTAGCATGTACCATGAGTCATTAGGGCTTGGACAACTCATCAATAATAGTTTGGATACTTTAAACCTTAGAAACTAGCACTTTTTAACAAGTTATTTTGGGATTTTAAAAATCAATATTTTTCCTATGTATGGAGCATCAACAAGTTCATCACTTGTCTTTGCATCTTTGAAAGCACCTCCAAGTCACTTTATACATCTATTTTGTAGTATTTCATAGGTTTGCAAGCCTCTTGACACTCAAAAATCATCATTTTAAGTTATCCTAGGCTTAGTTTCAACATCTCAAGAGTTAGAATTTTTAGCCTAAAAAATCAAAAAAATGTTTTCTAGCATTAGCACTATTAAACTTTGTATCATCCTCCAAATAGTCATTCCATACATCCACAAGTCTCTTGAGGTCCTCAACTTTATCTCTATAGCCTTCGACATTATTTTGGAAATGAAATGAGGTAAATGACTAAGAATTTCACTACATATGGATGATATTGATGCTAACATCAATTTCAAATTCAATGTAACCATTCTAAAAACTTACAAAATATCATCATTGACTTTTACAATCAACATTTTGACTCATCTCCAATCCTCTCAGGTCTCTTGACATCATCTTGATATTATTTTAGCTTATTTTAGTATTAATTTAGTAATCTTGAAGATTTAGAATTAGGACTTAGAAAACTTTAAAATTTTTATAAATGTCATACCTAATATTAACTCTGACATCAACATTGACACAACATCATTGACAATTAAAGTTAGCATTTGATAGTTTCTCTTAGTTTTACAAACTCCTTGGCATTATTTTAGTATAATTTGGTATCAATTCAAGTATCAAACAGGGTCTCAAAGGCCTATATTTAACACCTGGATGAAACAATACAAATTTATTAACTATTAGTAATGTTAATATTAACATCAATGTCACCTATCCATGCGGTTATGCTTGGAAATTTAAAAGATCAAACTTACTATATTTAAACCTAAGATCAACTTTGAGTAAACTATACTTAACTCTAAGTCTCATATTGGTATTTCTAACTTGAAATTGGTAACATTGGACCTATAAATATGAGCTCAAAACATAAATTTTGGGGTTGTTTTCTAAAGATTAGAAAGCACTTGTTAGTTTTCAAGAGATTAAGAGCATTAGTGCCTATCACCATTGCAACACTCATGTGCTCTACAAGAACCTTTTACACCTTCAATTTCACTTCCATAGATAGAATTTTCAAGCTTTTACAACATCTTTGAAAGTTAGAATTTTTTCAACTCTAGCATCAGTGATGGGACCCTTGGCCAAAACATCCCTATTTTAGCTTGAAAAATTATTGATCATGACTAAAAGTTTCTCTTTCATATCCTACTCCTCTAGCGGTTCAATTTGACTCTCCAAATTCATATTCTACTAAAACTTCAAGGTTTTCTTATTAGTATTAATTCACTTGTGTTTTACATCTATCACTTGTAGTTTTAGCCCTCCATAGGAGGTGAACATTTTGTTACTCCTTAATAAAGGAGTTTATTTTTTGGAAAAATATCTAAGGCTCTTTCTCCCATATTACAATCTTAATATTTTTATATTTTATGTCCTTTTACTTAGATTTTGTACTTAGTTTTTATTCTATTACTTATAGTTTATTCCATATTTTTTTTAGTAGTTTATACTTAGTCATTTTTTCAATAATTTACACTTATCATTTTTGAGTATTGAAAAATTAGTAGTTCATAATTCCCCTAAAATTATTCATTCATGTATGCTAAGTTAAGTCCATGTTTGATTAGAGGTTATATGCCTCTTCATTTCATAATCATTAATGTATTGAGGATTAAATCAATTCAAAGACCATTTACAATTCAACACGAAGTATTTTGACAGTTAGATCATGGAGGTATCCTTGTGGAAGTGCGAAGAACATTTATACAAGAATAATAGTAGTATGATAGAAACTTGGATAAAAATCCCTCTATAAAATACATCCATCATCTAGAAGTTTCAGATCCTTGAGCCACTTAATCATTTATCATACATTGTTGTGAGTAAAGAGTCATGTTCATGTGTCACAAGTATGGCTTAGCTATGTGGATCATACAAACAAGCTACTCATCAATAGGTGATGTAATGTGATAAACATTAAAACTCACAAAATAGATAAAAGGATGAATTATGATAACTTGATCCATCCATGCTCTCATAATTCTACACTAAACAAACATAAGAACAATCCATTTGAAATGCAATCTTCAAGTCCTACAACATAACAATATTATGGTGGAGGAATTCAAGAAGTAGATGGAGATTATAACATTCATGGACAATGTCCTCAACACATAGTAGTACTAGTTATAGAATTGGGTAATAACATAGTCATCATTAGTAGATGCCACCTCTAAAAATGCCTCCATCATCACATTCTTCTTCTCCATGAACATTGAAACAATGTGCCTTAAAATTGGGAGGCTAGTAGTCTAGTAGCTAGCCAAATTATCTCCTTAGAGAAGTCATACTCTTGGTCTCCATGCTAGAAGAGAATCTAATCACGATCTTTATATAAGATTTGGTAGAACTTCTAATCCTTGAACTCATAGTACTATGCTCCTCTACAAAATAAAACTATTAGTCCTCTCTAAGTGATCTCTATTGACAAGGAGGGATTCATTAGTGGAAAAGGTTGAGAAATCTCATAGGTTAATGATTAATATTATGGCATAGTAATCTTCATGCTCACATGCTAATGTCTTCTACTCCGTGTGCTCCTTTTTGCCTTTCTTCTATCCCTAGTACTCAAATTAAAATGATCAGTAAAATCTCAACCAATATGGTTAGTACCCCTAACTAAACTAAGATATGTTCTCATAACTATAAAAATTATAAATATAAATCAAAATAAAAAATAGAGGAAAATAAAATATATGTAATTTATGAATCATCAAAGAATGATAGAAGTGGGTAATTTGCAATATGGAACTAAAAGGTTATATATGTTACTATACCAAAATAATCATTAAGTCTTATAATGATATAAAAATCAAGAAGTATATCTCAATGCAATAAGGATAAATATTGACTTACATCTAGTTTATACAACTAATAATATAATGCTATATTAAATCAAATAGCAACATCACAACATTAAAAAGTACAAATGGAAATAGGTCTAAAAGAAAGTAAATTATAAGAGAAAGTCATGACAAAGCCTCCAGTAATGAAGCATTATAATGACACAAAACTAATGGAAAATAAAGATGTAGAGTAAACATACATTAGACTTGTGCACTTAGGAATGGAGGTATTAATAGGTTAAAAATGTATTATAGTAGCTCATAAGTAGTAAGATACTCAATAAATTACAAGCATTAGAGCATCCAATAGTTCAAATGGAAAATAAGCATAATATAAAATCAAATTATAATCACTTAGAAATACTAAATAGCCTAGCCTCCATAGCTTCAGCACCATATAACAATAGGATATGAAGACTTATAACATACAAATCTACCATTTCAACATAGATTAACCAAAAAGAATATAAAACCAACAATAGACACATTGGAGCTCTATAGTTAAAATTTGAAACCTTCTAAAATTAGGTAATTTGAATAGAAAATTTTTCTTTGGAATTTAAGAATATCCAATAGTATTATTTGACTTCATTAGCAACAAAGGAAACAAGATCAAGGCTAGTTCTAAAAATAACAATGAAATAATAACTCCACAAAAAACGTTTAGTATTTGCACAAACAAACTACTTTTAAGTTGAACCAAGTACAAAAAAAACATGCTTATCTTCACGTAATAGTAAGTAGCAACAACAACTAACATATATTGATAGCACAATTGTGACAAAAGAATATACAAAATGGGGTAGTGCACTCAAGTAGAAAACATAAGAGCAAACAACACGAAAAATTACAAGCCTAATTAAGTATGGTAGTAATTTCCTATAAAGGATCAAACAAGGATAATTTCTAGTAGCATGAAGTCCTAATTCAACACATACAAAACCTAGGACATTATGATAAATAGTTAGCAGCATTTCTTAATACAAATTTTTTTAGCATCATCAAACACCAAAAATTCCAAATTAACACAACATGATAGGAAAATTGTAAGTCTAAGAATTTCATTTTAAAACACCAAGATCAGAAAAGTCATAATATGTGCCATACATATAGAGGCTTTAAATTAAAATATTTACATACCTTATTCCAACATTATTTAGGGAAAGAGAGGAATTCTGAATTTAGGGCATACCTACTTAGATAACATAGAAGAAAAAGTCAATGCCCTAGTAAAGCTATAACTATAAAATTTTCAGTGTGTAAGCCTACAATCATCACAACAAGTACTGAGAAAAGAAAGGGTAGCACAAATTTGAAAGGCAAAAAAAGCTCATGCAAATAAGGTAGAAGAAATAGGAGTTAGTTCATACACATGAAAGAAGGGGTAAAGGTTTCTATGCATAGATGGAATAACAACAAGGTTAGCAAAAGTACATGTGCTTTTGAGGTTGAGATGGCAATAGAATGAATAAAGCTCATTGTTCTCTCTTTTGTTTAAATTCCATTTTTTAATGTTTTTTAAAATATTATTTTTATGAACCACAACTTGACCATGACTCATGATCAAATCATTAGATACATAGACATAAATTTTTTGCTGCTATAGTAACCATGAGTCATGGTGGAACCATAGGATTACAATATAGTTAGACCATGACTCGTAATATCCTCAATTTATTTATACTTACTATTTCTATTAATTGTGACTCATGGTATAATCATGATAAAATACCATAACCTAACCAAAACTTGTGATTAATACATATGAAAAATATTTAAACCATGACTCATGGCTGTCACATGAAAAAAAAAATAGAATTAGTGCACAAACATCATGACTCATGCTAAAGTCATGGTATAGACCATGACTGAACCATGACTTGTGATGAAACCACATTTTTAAATTTCACCTTAAAAAATAAGGTGAATGATAGTATAAAAGAAAAAAGGCATAAGATTACCTAAATAAATGTGAAAATGGGCTTATCAAAGTAGAGAAACATATATCCCATGTAAGAACCAACATGAAAATACTCATTTTTAAACACCTTTTGGTCAAATTCTAAAATCAAAAGACAAGGATACATGGATTAAATAATAATGATATAGTTCTATATTGATTTCCTAATGCGTAAAGCAACATTGATTAAAGATGATAATTCTTGTCTAGCCTTTGAGATCCACCAATCAAGCCAATTATAAGAATAAAATTCATAGATTTACTAATTCAAATACAAATCCTTAAAACAAGTATATCAAATATCATAATCAACATTAATTACAATGAAACAAAGATTAGATCTTACCAAGGATCAAAAAAATTATTTTACTCTTCTCTTATCCTCTCATGAAAGCACAAAGATCATTGAATGAGATACTAACTTGTGCAAGTAAATAAAGAACACACACCCTACAATTGAATAACCTATGTCATTCATGATGAGTTTACTGCCTATTCCTTTTCCATGTCCATAAATACTAATCATCTCAAAGTAATAGTTACACTTTCCTATTCTTATGGAGTTTTCATTAATAGCAATGTAACATGTTTAATTAAAAATCTTACCCTCTAGCCAACAAAACACAATTAGCATTTTAATATAAGATCTGCCACCAAATCTATAAATAAGATGTGGCACTCCCCTTGTTTTCCATCCTAGGCTAGAAGTAGGAAAAATCTGGCAGATTGATCACTCCAGAGATAGAATATTTTCCATGTGCCCGTAGTAGGAGTCCCCAGGTGAACGGATCTTCATTCGAGCAGCTTTGTACCTGAACGCAAGTTGTGTACGGCAATAAAGATGAGCTTTGTGGATAAACCTTTCAATGCATGGAATAGGATTTATTATTTTTTATTTATTGCATGTTATTTCCTACCTATTATTTATTACCTGCAGTAGTGTGGCATGAGTATGAGTTGATTACGAGCATTGACGAATGTGTACGGCTAATCAAGGAATCGGCTGCTCATCGCAATTAGATTCTCTCACCCTTATCTTCTAGAACGTGGGATAAGTTTGAATTGGTTACGAGCATTCAAGGATGTGTACGGATAGCCAAGGAATGGATGCTTATCATGTTTAGGCTAGTTACGTGCCTCAGTATGACCACTTCGAGCACATGCGTTACATGTGGTGATCCCAGTAACTATTAGCATTTGGGAGCCACAGTTGCATAGTTCAAGATGTGTACGGTAAGTGGGAATGGATGCTGATGCTAGTTAATTTAGACTTAGTCCTTAGTTAGAGTTAGTTAGCTTTCTCAACCTTTCACCTCAATAGCATAGGAGAAAAACACATAAAAGACTATAAAAATCATATACCTTGGACTTACTTAACCATACACCGTGAAAACTACAAGTAAGTCTGGGAAGATAACGAATGATTAACCCCAAGTGTTCCATGGGGCGTGTAGGCATTTAGTCTGCGGAGTTCAATCGGATCGCGTGTGTTACACTCATTTTGTATGGTTGAGTGTAGGGGTACCTCGCCACTCATCATTGGCGCCATTGCCAAGGACTAAGTGTTTGTGTGCTGAATAGAACATAAGGATATCATTCACATCGTTGTGAGCCTTAACAAACCTTCAGGTTAATCAAGATAAAAATTATATAACAGTAAATCTAGCACACCGATAACAATGCCTTCTTCTCATAAGAGCAACTCACCAGCTAAGGACCATACATGAGACAGTCGGCAACATAAAACACATAACCAAAATCAGCCAAGTCCTAAACAATATAAGATGACATAAAATCATCCTGATGAGTATGTCCCTAATTTTACTTTTATTCTCCATCAAGACGAACAGCTGCGATGGAGAGATTTGCAAGGTAACATCGTGTTACCCCTAGATCGATCAGTCTCTAACATGCTCTTCTGTGTCTTGGCATAGATTGGCATGAAAGAACTATTTTCTGAATACGTTGCGAAAGATTTTGAGATGAGAGATTATTATCCCACAGATGCCCAATGTATGAGGGACTTAAGGAAGGAGAGTCAACATGCTTTTCTGAAGTGCAGAGCCCCACACGTCCTTAGAGAAATAGGAAATGAGGAACCCCTTATCATGGGTTCTTTAGCAAATGATGTTGCCCCTCATAACGATGATGAAGAGGTTGGGTATCAGAATCTATGATCAACGATACATAACCATGGTTTTGATGCCCATGAACACCAACTATTCACAGAGGGAAAAACCACTCATGCTAAGGATGGGCACTTAGATCGTCACCACAATCGGGGCCATAGCAGCCGAAGAGAAGGCAAGAAACATCGTCATGGTGATGGTTCCCCTTCTTCTTCTCCTTCATCCCATCACTCACCCTCTCCTTCCACATCTAGGTGCAGCCATTATGAACATAAAGGTGAGGATAAAGGTAAGAAGGATGAAATACCTCGATGGGAAAGTCGAGAGAGAGGACAAGGGCAAGGATGTAGGGAGAGTAGGGAACAACGTAGACATCACATGCATCATGAGAGAGATGAACATGACAAGCCCCTACTTGCAACCTGAAGTATGCTTAACATAACAGAGGCAGTTAGGATTCCCACAAGGCATTTAAAAGATAGTCAGATCAAATGATTAGACATGAACAATATCCCACGATTTGAAGGGGGATATAATACAAATCCACAAAATCATTTACAGGAATTCCATGATGCCTATGCCTTGCAGAATATAGAAAATGAGTGGCAAAAACTTAAGTTGTTCCTAAGGACACTCACCAAGGAAGCAAAGAGCTGGTATTGGTCCCTAGAACTGAAAACCATCAGGAGGTGGAGTACGATGCTAGAACTATTCAATGAAAAGTATCAAACGTACTCCAGAGTGTCCAATTTGCGTAAGCAGATCCAAGGTTGGAAGCAAGGTACATATGAACCTTTGGATGCTGCCATGGCCTGCTACTACACATTGTTACATCGTTGCCTGGGCCACAGGTACGCTTAGCGGGATCAACTTTGCCACATTGTGGATGGCTACACAAAAGGGAAAGTGCGAAAGAGTACAACTGTGATCCCTCCCTTCGAAAGAAGGGAGTGAAGTTTTGCGATGAAGAGGATGAGTCACCACTCGAAGAGTTGGTGAACCAGAAAACCTTGCTGATCCAAAAATTAACAACAGAAATAGTGGCTAAGGTAGATGACGTATGGAGTTCCTTAGACTCTAAAATTGAAACTATCTTAAAAATTGTAGAAGAGTCTAAGGTAGAACAAAGTAGTGCAAAGGTAAGAAAAAGTGGAGAGATTTAAGCCCTGCACATAACAAGGGTAAGGGGAAAATCACTAACTCCGATGTGGCTATGGACTCTGACATAGAGGATGATGGTGGATGTGAGATCTGCCACTATGACCATCCTAAGGGATGTTGCCCCATTATCTCACATCTATAGGAGTCTGGGGTGTATGCACTTAATCCAAGACTCAACCAACGGCAAACACCCTGAAGGTTACCTTATCCACAAGGTAACCCAAGGTAGTTCCACCAACCCTTAATGTATTATCCAAGTGGAACTCCACCACAATCCATTGGATAGCATCAGCAGTGGCAATACCCACAGTCATGGGGGATGCCATCGCTGAAACATCAGTACCCTTACCGACAGCTTGACCCTTATGGATATTATGTGGAGTAGCCGATTTCTCCAAGTGACTCTATGATTCACACAACCCCCAACCGTCACTACCAAGTTTGGGAGTACTTCAAAAAGACTCCTTCTCCTCCGAGAGACACTCCATACCCACACCATCCTCCAAATCCATACGCATCTCTTCTACCAACAGTAGTTCCCATGACACCTCCTGCTCCAATAGTGCAAGGGGAACTTCCTCCTCAATCGCAGCAACGTCACACTATGATAGCTATAAATATCCAACCTGCTGCTGGTTCTAACAACTGTAAAAAGAGAAGACCCTTCCTCAGAACCAAAAGCCCAGACAAACTCATGCAACAACAAGCGGTTGGGCCCATGTACACTACTCCACCATCTAACACTTCGGAGCACCCTTTAGTCTAATAGAGCTTAATGCATACAGCTATGTTAACACATACAGTAACTGACTGGATCAAGATATGCCACCTTCCCAGGAAACTAACTGACCCTGGGAGTCCCTTAATCTATTTACAAATCACTAGAAATAAACCACATAGGGCTTTTCTTGACTTAGGTTTCGGAGTTAACTTAATTTCACAAAAGATGTATCATGCCTAGAACCTGCCACAACTTAAGAAGAGCAACATTTAACTAGAGCTGGTAGACCAGTCCATCACCATTCCCTTGGGATTGGTGGAGGACATCATCACCACTATGTGTGGTTGGTCTTACCTAGCTGATTTTTTGGTGATTGAAGTTAACAACAATGAAGGGGACTTCCCAATTATAATGGGAAGGGCATGGCTAAGTATAGTAGATGCATGCCTTAGGATCTGTGATCTTTCCTTGGAAATCTCTAAGATAAACATTTATGGAAAGATCGAGAAGAGGAAAGTTCCATGCATCACATACAGTGATTCATCGGGTGATTACATGGAGGAAATGCCTGCATGTAACAGGTGTGCTCTTGAAACATTGAAACAAAGATGCCTGTATGTAGCAACCACACAAGAAGTAGTAGACACCCCGTGTTGACAGCTACTCGAAGGAGCAACCAAATATGCATGGAACGAACTAAGGAAACCCATGCCCATAACGAAAGCATATATACATTAGAATATGAGCGTCGCCAACTTCCACCCCTTAATCTAAGATCATCAATTGGGAGAAGTTGGGCAATTAGAAATTCAAATAGACGCTCATTATTTCGGATCTCTCCCTTACAACTCTGTCATGGGGGAGATGGCCACCTATGCTAATCATATGGGGCCCTTAGTTCTTTTTCGATTTTTATTTTACATGTTTTTGTTTTACAAATTTCTTTAACTTTTCTAGTTTTTGTTTTACAACATCGTTATACTTTTTTCATTTTGTGTGTATGTGTGTGTGTTCCACCATGTAAATTTGTCACCCAATAAGTTCTTGGAATGATGGTATGAATTTTTTTCATATTGATTGCTAATGTTTGGTTTTTACCTTTAAGTCACAATGTTGATACTAAGGTATGTTTCTTTTGATATGGCAGGCAATGAGATCACTTCATCCATTCATCCACCAGTCTATGGTCTCTCTTGGCTTGGAAATGTACAGTCCCCTTCTTATAAGAACTTAAACAAATTGGTGACTGGGTATTTCTCAAACTAAGGAAAGACTCAAGGATTGCAAAGGGTGTGACTTCAAGGAAACTTGATGCTTTTGTGTTATTCATTCTCTTGGGTGCTTGGATGTTTTCTTCTTGTGTTTTCTTGCAGTTTTGATGTTACCTAATTATCAGAAGCTGAGTCAATAAAAATAAGAAGTCTTTACATGGTATGTTTCTCATGCATAAAAACACAAAAAAGTGAGAATCCAAGGCACACCCCTTAGACGAAATAAACTTGGGCTACAAGCACTGGTTATGGAACCAAAAGTGTTCCCTCTAACTAAGGCCCTTCTCGCTTCCCATTCCTTCCTTTGTTTTGTCGGAATGGTGGTGGCTCTTGGGGGACACATTCTTGTTATTTCAAGAGGATGGTTCGGCTGAATGCATTGATGCAAAGTCACTGGATGTGGTTGGTTTAAGGCCGGAGTTGGAATGAGACTTGCCAAGTCACATTAATCATGAAACACACAAGGGGCTGTACACCACCTTGTTCTTGGGATTCCATTCCATTCTCTTCTCTCCATCCTTCTCTCCATTGTTCACCTCATTGTCGGTTGTATCATTAGTGTATATATTTTGGTTGATGCATTATTTCATTTTTGGTAAATTCTTGCAGTTAAGACTTTAACTCTTGTTCCAAATGACATTCTTGGAGCCTACGGACTCTTTGAATGTGGGTTTGTTAGGGCATTACGGGCATGAGCTTGCTTTGGGGAGGACCCACTGACATTCCTATTTGGAGCAATAGTTAAATTATTTCCCCTAATATTTTTGTAATTTATTTTATTTTGTTCATTTCCATCTTGACATCCATTTCCTCGATGCCATATTTTTCCCTTTTTATCTATCTTTCCTACTCCTTTTCTTTCTCCATTCTAACACTACCAAAGATTCACGATTAGTCATGGGGGTATAGGGCCTGCTTTTTTCGATTTTCTCTTAGCCCCAAATTTTTTGATTTTCTTCCTAACCCCTACACCTTTGGTAGTCATTATTAAGATATCCCCAGATCTGTATTAGCCATATCACAACCTAGCCAATGGACCTACACCGAAGCAAGGTATCAATTACAAGATGATTAATTTACCCTTGCTAATATAAGATTGTGTTGTGTGTGCAGATGGCGATCATAAAAACAACAGATTGGATCTGGAGCAAACACTTGGAATGGAGTAGCGCTGAAGCAGCTATGCAAGGAGCAAGATCAATGGCGCACTTACAGATGGACAACAAAGGTGCAATCTTGGCATTGGTAATAGAAACACTTTTTTTCTCTCTCTCTTTCTTTCTCAGCTGCCAACTAAGGCCTAATGTCATTGTAATAAGGTGTTCACCCTTGTTGTCATGAACACAAGTTTTGTCAAGTCTAGTAATGATGATCTGTTCACATGTCATCCCATTAGTTCCATTCCCCTCAATAATTCCATACCTTCCCGATATTATTATAAGGAACTTGAGGATGAGTTTTCATTCAATCATGGGGGTATGATGAGATGCGATTCGCATGAACTGTGATATCTTGGCTGCCGCGATATCGCATCCCATGTGATATCGCGTAAGCGATATCGCGTCGTCCCCTACGATGTCGCGTATGCGATATCACAATCTGCCACCAAATCTATAAATAAGATGTGGCACTCCCCTTATTTTCCATCCTAGGCTAGAAGTAGGAAAACTCTGGCATATTGATCACTCTAGAGATAGAATATTTTCCATGTGCCTACAGTAGGAGTCCCTAAGTGAACGGATCTTTATTCGAGCAGCTTTGGTAATAAAGATGAGCTTTGTGAATAAACCTTATAGTGCATGAAATAGGATTTATTATTTTTTATTTATTACATGTTATTTCCTACCTGTTATTTATCACCTGCAGTAGTGCGGCATGAGTACGACTTGATTACGAGCATTGACGAATGTGTATGGCTAATCAAGGAATCAGCTACTCATCGCGGTTAGTCTCTCTCACCCTTATCTCCTAGAACATGGGATAAGTATGACTTGGTTACAAGCATTCGAGGATGTGTATGGATAGCCAAGGAATGGATGCTTATCACGTTTAGGCTAGTTAAGTGCCTCAGTATGACCACTTCGAGCACGTGCGTTACATGTGATGATCCCAGTAATGATTAGCGTTTGGTAGCCATAGTTGGATAGTTCAGGGTGTGTACGGTAAGTGGGAATGGATGCTGATGCTAGTTAATTTAGACTTAGTCCTTAGTTAGAGTTAGTTATCTTTCTCAACCCTTCACTTCAATAGCATAGGAGAAAAACACATAAAAGACTATAAAAATCATATACCTTGGACTTACTTAACCGTACACCATGACAACTACAAGTAAGTCTAGGAAGATAATGAATGATTAACCCCAAGTGTTCCATGGGGTGTGTAGGCATTTAGTCTATGGAGTTCAACTGGATCATGTGTGCTACGTGTGTTTCGTATGGTTGAGTGTAGGGGTACCTCGCCACTCATCACTCACTCTAGACTAAACCACAGATGACAAAGTTACCACTAGTCCAAGTGGGATGCCATCAAATTGTGATCAAGGCATAATGATCTAGATGCACTAGTCCCATCCATAGAGTTTAATCGAGGTTGAGCATAAGAGGTACCTACTTCTCATCATCAGTGTTGTTGCTGAGGATGGTGCTAGTTATCTAGATTAGTTATATTACACAAGATCACTGTAAAAGGGTATTAACAATAGATCTTTTGAGAAGTATTCAAACACANACATGTTAAAAACATTCTTTCTTTACATAGGACCAATAACACATCATATGATGAAAACTCTCATAGGAGAAATGATATGATTTATATTGAAGAAAATTGAAGTGAAAAGCCTCAACTAGGATTTTCATATGCTCATTTTAACCCGTACTACACATAAGGACTATGTTCAACTAGTACAAACAATCCTAGAGGGGATGAAGTCCTAGATCAAAGAGGGCCTCAAGGCCTATGACCTCCTCTAAACCTAGAAAAGATAAATCAAGGAACCATGGGGAGAACTATAGGAGCCATGATAATTCTCCTAATTCCTCATCTTCCTCTTCCTCTTCAACATCTAGTTTTGATAAAGATGAATGTAGGTATAGAGATAGAGCTCCACTATGGGGTCAAGATAAAGATAGAAATCAAACCCAAGGGAAAAATCAAAGACATCAAAATGAGCATAGACAAGATCATCACAATCAGATGAAGAGAAATATAGATTATCATCATGACATCTTTGGTATAGATGAACCCTTGTTGACTACTAGGGGCTTGACATAGTTTAGGAAGGTAGTTCAAATACCCCAAAGGAATCAAAGGAAAAACTACATCAATGATGAGAGCTGTTACTCTAGTAGTTATTCTAATTATTAGAGTGGTTATTCTAGTGGTTTCTTTAGCAGTTATTCTAATTATTAGAGTGGTTACTCTAGCGATTTCTTTAGCAATTATTCTAATTATTAGAGTGGTTACTCTAGTGGTTTCTTTAGCAGTTATTCTAATTGTTAGAGAAGTTACTCTAATTATTAGAGTCATTGCTCCCAAGCCTATAAATACAGTGCCCATGTGCACAATTGGGAGAAGAATTATTTTAGCAGTCAAGTAGCGAAACTCTTGTAGTCTGTTTGAAAGTTAGAGTATTTTCTATGTGCCCACAGTAGGAGGTCTAAGTGTGGATGGATCTTTATTCAAGCATTATGTGCTTGAGCACACCTTTTGTATGGGAATAAATACGAGCTCTTTGATTCATCCTTGCAACACTTGAGATTTGTTTTCTTATGCATTTCTTTTTTTTATCTTCTTATGCATTTATTTTATTTTATGCACTTTACATTTCTGTTATTAGCACAACAATTTATTTTGATCAATTAAGCTAATCATTAAATTACACATGCATGACCACTTTGAGCATGTGTGTAATGCTT
>MNCI01007959.1:0-15561 GCA_015680685.1 Gnetum montanum
TGTTTCTACCTTTGAAATTCCCATTAAATTACAATGTAAATACTTAGGTTACATATGTAAATGCAAATTTTCTTTGGGGTGTTTCATTGTCTCCTCTTTGTTGATGGTTAGAGGAATGACCTAAGAGGCATCAGTAAAGGATATGAAACATAGTGTACTGACTAAAATCGTCGATGTAAGGCTAGAAGGGAAAAAAAACACCGAAAGATCGTCGAGCAGACATAGATGACCCTACCTTCACCTGAGGGCAAGCTAGAAAAGAAAACAAAGGCAAAGTGCCTTGGATGGTCTGCACACAAATCAACCAAGGACTTCCCTGAGCATAAACTATAGCTTACGCTGGGGTTATTCTCACTAATGATGTATGAAATGTAAACAATAATGTAAGAAATGCAAACAGAGCATATACAGAATGGTATTGCAAACAAAATGTAAACCAAATGTAAAATAGAGTAAACAATATAATGGCTAGAAAAATGAACTGTATTACATTGCTTAGAAAGGGTGTGCACCAGTCAAAGCGTAGTTGCACATGTAGATGGCAGGTCAAGCACCAAGCCTTGGGGTGATGTGTTTCAGAAGTGCCTGGATACAAGGAGTCAAGTGTGCCCGAGTGTCCAAGTATTGCTAGTCTGTGTTTCTTAAGTTGTCAGCCTTCAAAATTTCCAACCTTGTTTATGTGAATTAACAGGGTATTTATAGGGTTTGTCCAGGTTTAGGCACGAAATTTATGGATGGAATCAAAGGCTGAGAGATGAGAGGAAAATGCATTATGTGACACGTGTCCGATGGACAACTGTATGTGAGTTGGACATGCGCGAGCAAGCTACGTTCTTGACTAGATGCACTGTATCTTAGAACATGTATTAGCTTACTCAAGCTAGCTTACACTCATGGAAGCACATAAAATTTTGGAGCGTAAGAGCTTGATGAGCTTACAAATGATAAACATTTACAATGAAAATGATAATGTACAAAAATATAGATTAGCTCCAACTCACTTGAAACTTGTAGATCCTTGAATTAACTGCTATAAGATGTCGATGTGAGTGGATTTGTGGCTATTTGAGGTGTTCTTCGCCTAACCAGGACTTCCAGCATGAGTTGATTTTGTTTGGGCATGTCCTCAGCATGCTCATGCTACACTCACGCTACATTCTCACTACACTCACGCTACATTCACGCTGCACTCACATTGCCCATGTGACCTCAGTGTGACCTTAGCGTGAGTGAGCCAGAATGACATATTTTCCAAAATATTTTGATTTGTGAAGCCTGTTTCTTGAGTGAAAATATTGTCTGACTGTGGTTGACCTTGAGAGTGATCTGCAAGTCAAAAATTAAGCTTGATGTGCCTTGTTTTGGACTTCTTTTGGTAGTTCATGTTGGACTCACACTGCCAGCGTGAGTGCAGCATGACCACAACATGAGCTACAAAGACTTGCAATTTTGGACTTGAAATTTGGAATTCTGAATGCTAGAATTTGAATTTGTCAACAATGAACCTTGAGAATGACTTGCACCTTGGAAATTAGGTCATTTCAACTTAATTTTGGGCTCTGAAAGTTACTCACATTGTACTCATGCTGTTAGCGTGAGTGACAGCGTGAGTGTGAAAATGTGGATAATTTGCCTCAAAATTTGAATTTGCGAATGTTGAAACTTGGAGTGGCCCTTGAGGATGGCTTACACTCTAGAAATTAGATCATTCTGACTCAGTTTTGGGGCTATCAGAGTCGGTCACACTATACTCATGCTGCCAACATGACCTCAGCGTGACCACAACGTTAGTAAGAAAATTTGCACTTTTTGACTTGATATTTAAATCCCTGAATGCTGGAACTTTGAACTAGGCATAACAGTGACCCTTGAGAGTTCCTTGCACCCTAAGACTGAGCCACCTTTGACTTGATTCTGATGCCATTTGGAGTTTCTCATGCTGAGGGCAAGCTAGGTTGACAAGCCAAGCGTCAACAAGCTGGCTTGAGCAAGTTGGGCATGAGTTCCATGCCTTAGTCAAATTTTTGCTTTCCAAAAACTAAAAGGGCTCTGGGTCATTCTCATTTCAAAGTGTTAGGCTGAAATTAGTGGTCTTTCATTGGTCCCTCTTTGTTGACGTCTAGAGGAATCCACCCGAGAGGCATCAACAAAGAAGTGCAAAACACCATGAACAACCAAGAATCAAGCATTAATCATTGACCCTTGGCTGGATGTCATCACACCATGTTCAAAAGTACATGGGATTGGGGAAGTGAAATTCAAGATGCAAGGGGATTGGTTGTAACCAAGGGGAAGCTAGAAGTTGATCAAGGGTTATAATTGTTGTTGGGATTGTGGGAGAGAACTTCTCTCACGTGAATGAACTATATCTTTGATCCTTGTTAATAGCCAGTGTTCAGTAGACTCGGAGCCAAGACATAGGAAGTGCTTTCTTTGGAGAAACGGGACTCTTATAGAGTGTTTACGGGGCCCGTTGTAAACAACCAAAGCCACACAATGATGTGCAACATGATCTCTTTGAGACACGAGTGTAACTATTTTTCCATGACAATTGCCTTCTTGCCTGGGGCTTGGAAGGGAAGAGCCAATGGTCTTTGGTTTATGATGTCAATGGGGTCATGAAGATCCTTTTTCGTGCATTTTGCTCTTTGACCTTTTCATTATTTTTCTTTTTGTTTGTTGCTTCTTTTCTTTTGTTTTTCTTGTTCTCTTTGGTCTTTTTGAAAGAGCTTGCTTTTAGTCCTATGCTCATGTTCAAGTGCTTGCATTTTGTATTTTGTATCATGTATATTGTGTTTTGCATTACAACTGCTTATAGAGTTACAGTGTGAAACAGTGTATCAAGAGCTTTGAGGTGAGTAGGGAATGTAATTGAATAGGATAAGGGGGCATGATGGGGAAATAGGGAATGTATCAAGAGTTAGGAATGTACTTATGAACAGATTGATTAACCCAGTTATGTGCATCAGGAAGAATGTAATACCTTGTCATCATGATGAAGTGCATCTATGCGTGAATGCCTCAGGCATGTCATCCTGCAAACACAAATCTAAGAAGAAAAGAAAAACACAAATGAATAAATTAAAGAAGCACTTTAAACAAGGAGATGGAGCCACCGTGTGCAATTTTCAAAGTGGGTGGAATCATGAGCAGCATCGGCTTCATTAGGATCCATGAGCCAAATTATGCAACAAGTCTTTGTGGAACATGTATGGCCAATTGTAGCAATACATCTTTTGAATTTTTTCTTGTTCGTCGATGATGTCACCAGTTTATAGTCGTAGAGAACTGTTGCAGGTTAGTTTCACATCATAACCCTTTGGACAGTGCCAGTTTAGCAGTGTAGCGGACAATGCATTGCTAGTTTATAGTCATAGCAGACTGTGAAGAGGCAAACCGGTTTATAGTCTTAGTGGACTCTGGATGCTAGTTTCACGTCATGGTGAACAGATGTGGTAGTTTAGCGTCGTACTAGATAAAGCTCTATGGTGTCATTTTATTGTCATAACTCTAGGACATTTATGTGGTACCAATTTCAACTCATAGCCCCAGGACTGTTCTATGGTATTAGTTTTAAGTCATGATGCTAGGATTGTTCTGTGGTATCAGTTTTAAGTCATAATTCCAGGATTGTCTATGGTATTAGTTTTTAAGTCATAATGCCAAGACTGTTATATGGTATCAGTTTTAAGTCATAATGCCAGGACTGTTCTGTGGTATTAGTTTTAAGTCATAATTTCAGGACTGTTATGTGGTATCAATTTTAAGTCATAATGCCAGGACTATTTTGTACCTCAAGTTCATCATACATAGTACCGTTCCAGGTACGGGTGATTTGTAGGATTAGCGAACTCATTCCCATCCATGTCAGTAAGTTTGAATGCTCCATTATTGTACACCTTGGTGACTAAGTAAGGCCCTTTCTAGTTAGTTGAGAATTTAACTAAATGTTCACGGACAACCTTAAGGACTAAGTCTCCTTCTTTAATCGGGCATTTATGCAGATTGTGTTTGTGTCGTTGCCACTGTTGTTTTTGGTACCACTCGATCTGGTCAAGCGTCCACACATGTTCCTCCTCCACCAAGTCAAGGTCAGCAATGCACAATTCATTGCTTTGGCTTTCATCGAGGAGGCCTGAGAGAGCTATTCGCAACGAGGGAACCTGTAGCTCCAAAGGTAAAACAGCTTCAGATCCATATATAAGACTATATAGAGTTTTACCTGTAGATGTTCGATGTGTCATTTTGTATGCTCATAATGTGTAGACTAGTTATTCATGCCATCACCTTTTGCTTTGATTCAACATTATTTTCAGCACCATGATGATAGTTTTGTTTGTAGCCTATGCTTAACCATTTCTCTATGGGTAGTAAGATGATGAGAATGCATGTTTAATAACCAAGCTTTCGCAGAAGCTTTTAGTATCCGCACTGCTGAACTGTGGCCTATTATCAGTAATAATGGTCATTGGAATACCAAAACAGGTCACGATGTTTTCTATTATGAATGTGGAAATGTCTTTAGAAGTGGTTTTCCTAAGAGAAATTGCTTCTACTCATTTTGTGAAGTATTCAATTGCAGTGATAATAAAGCTATGTCTTGCGGAGGATGATGGTGTTATCAGTCCAATTAAGTCTAATCCCCATTTTTGGAATGGCTATGTGATTTGTGTTGTGTGAAATTTGTTAGGTGGCACATGTATTAGGTTACCATGCCTTTGGCAAATGTCACATGTCCTGATCTTGCAGATGCAATCGTACTCCATGTGTGGCCAGTAGTAGCCTAAGTGCCTAATCTTTGTTGCCATTACTTTAGGTGCTATGTTGCCTCCACAAAGTCCTTCATGGACTTGTTCTATGATCGTTTGACCATCGATGCTACTAATGCACATCAGCAGAATTCCTTCGAAGGATTTGCGACACAATGTGTCCCCTTTTAACACATATTGCCAAGAGTGTTTTCACACGATATCCTTTTGTGCGTTTGTCAAGTGTTGTGGAGGTTTTCCTGTTAGAAGGTATTCTTTGATGTCATCGTACCATTCTATTGCGTGTGTTGTGCTAATGGATTCTATAGGCATTTTTTCAAGAGTGTTAGTTATAGGTTCAACAAAACTTGTTATAGAGCTAGGCAACACATGGAACATTTCGGGTGTCATGTTTAAGGCTAGTGTAGCAAGTGCATCGGCAATGGTGTTTTCGCTTCTAGGGACATGCTGTATATCAACTTCTACTAGTCGCCTCAGCAAATGTTTAGTCAAATCAAAATAAGGTTACAAATGGAGAGATTTGTATGCGTAAATCTCAGTGACTTGATTAATGACTAACTATGAATCACCTCGAACTACAAAGCGTGTGATTCCTAAAGTCAATGCTACTTGAAGACCTATGAGAAAACCTTCATATTCTGCCACGTTATTAGTACAAGGAAAGGTTATTCGGTAGGTGAAGGGTTGGATCTCTCTAGAGGGGTATGTTAAAATGGTTGCAACACTTCCTCCTTGGGAAGTTGAAGCTCCATCAAAATAGAGGATTGCCTCATAGTTGTTAGGTATGGTGTCTATACTATTAACATTCTCGTCAGGGAATTCAAGGTTTATCATTTCTTGATCATGTGTTGGTGAGGCGGTTAATTGTGTGACTATTTCTTGACCTTTTGTGGAAGATTGAGAAACATATTGTAGGTTAAACTCTGTGATCATCGCTTTCCACCTAGCTATCCTACTCGACTCATAGATGTTGTTAGTGATGGCATAGAGTACATTATCCTTGCAAATGATGTAAACTTGATTATGGAAGAGAATGTCGCCATTTTTTTAAGGAGAAGACAAGGGCAAGGCATGATTTCTCTATGTCATTGTATCATTGTTCATAGGAAATTAAAGCGTGGCTTAGGTAATATACCAGGATCTCGACTCCATCTTGACATTTTTGACAAAGCATCGATGCAATGGAAGAATCAGAAGTTGCAAGGTAGATGTAAGAGGGTTTATCGCTTTGTAGGGGATAAATAGTCGGTAGTTGGGCTAACTCTTATTTTATGTTCTCAAATGCTTCCTGACATTGTTGGGTCCATTGGAAATGTTTTCGTACTAGGTGATGCATATGTCTTAACTTATTTGTCAACCTCTGAATAAAACATCTTATGAACTATAGTCTACCTTGGAGACCACGTAGTTTTGTAAGGCCTTTTGGTGGTTGCATGTTAATTATTGCCTTAACCTTATTAGGGTCTACCTGTATTCCTATTTCAAAGACTATGAAACCAAGCATCTTGCCCATTTTGACACCAAAGACACAATTCTTTGGATTGAGTCTAAGGTCGTATTTGAGACAATGTTTAAACACTAGGTCAAGATCTTTAGCATGTTGTTCAATTGTTTTAGATTTAACCATGATATCGTCAACATAATCATTGAGCAAATTGAGCATGTAATCACTAAATATATATGTCATTGCTTGTTGATATGTAGCTCCTACATTTTTAAGGCCAAATGAAATCATCATATAGCAAAATGTGCCCCAATGTGTGATAAAAGTTGTTCTGAGTTGATGTTATGGATTGATCCTTATTTGATTGTATCATAAAAATCCATCGATAAAGGATAATAGTGCATGCCCGATAGTTGTGTCAATAAGTTGATTGATGCTGGGTAGCGGGAAGTCGTCCTTTATAGTGGCTATGTTAAGATCATGGAAGTCAATACATATGCGTATACTACCATTCTTCTTAGAGACTATGATAATGTTTGATACCTAGTCGGAATAGTCAACGACCTAAATGAAACCGGCTTGGTAGAGGTTTGTGATTTTAGCACGGATTGCTAACGCCACCTCGGGTCTAACCTTTCGTGCTTTTTGCTTCACCAGTTTGACCTTTTCATTGAGGATAATATTGTGTTGGATGATTCGAGGGTCTAATCCTGTCATGTCTGTATATGACCATGAAAATGTTTTTATGTTGTCTTTCAGTACTTGAGTGACGTCACCGACAAGTTGTGAGTCTAGTAGGGCACTTAATTTCAATGCTCTACCTTCGCCATTGAATGTAGTAATGGGGATTTCAACTAGAGGATCTTCAATGATATTATCAGCTTCTAGATCCAAAGTCTTAGTCACATTTTTAGGCCCTTTTGATGTTTCTTGAGTGGAGGCTATTAAATTAGTATAGGTGGATGGGTCTATATCCAACAAATTTGGATTAATTGCTCTTTTTACCTCCCTGTATGGTCCACTAAGAGACAATTTTGAAAGGATATTCTTGGCAGTCATGTGTTTGCTCCTGCTAATTTAAACCGGGAGCGAAGTAAGAGACATCCCCTTGATGAAAGAATTACTAAATGTAAACGAACATAGGGTAGTCAAACTATGTACTCACAAAATTGGGGGATGCAGTGGTAGTTATGGCAATTTTAGGCCATACCGGGCCAATAGTATTCATGTTGACTTGTCATTTTGAATGTGTATGCAACATTTTTAAATTTCAAATTTTTGTGCGAATAATTAGTTTATGAGGCTTTAAAATTATGTGGATTTTTAAGTGTTTATATATGTGTGTAGATTTTGTTTTTATTTTTTATTTTGTCCTGATTTCAACTTTTCATCCCTTCCTTTGCATAATAATAACTTTCTTTGGCCTCATCTCCAGAGGCTAGAATAATGAGGAATATAGGCCAACATAAAACAAAGATGACATAAATGAAAAAAAATTTTAAACATGGTAAAATTTAAATAAATAAAATAAGAGAAAACTAAACTAAATTGGGAATGAAAATTTGAGGTTTTAAAAGGGGGTTTTGAAGTGAAGGGGCATCATTCGTGCTAGCATGAGTTTTTGGACTGCAGCATGAGCTACAGTGCTAGCGTCAATGTGAGCAAGGCAACCATGAAGGACAAGGGCAGAGGAAAAGCAAGGCAAGAAAAAGGGAAGAGGCAAGTAGATCTGGCATTTTTGGAGGAGAGTGAAGAGCTTTTCCAGCGTCTCCCCCAAGCCAGGATTCCAACGTGGGATGGGGCCCTGCATAGGTAGATTTATTTTCTTTTGCTTTTCTCCAGCATTTGTAAATAGCGTTAGCTAGGGTAGAATTTTATGGTTGCAATTTTGGTTTTTTTTCAGTGTTTATTTGAGATTTTTGGCTCACTGCTCTTGACTTTCATGGTGTCAACATGAGTGCCTAGGGCATTTGTGCAGGGCATGAGTGCCCAGGGAAATGTAGGACGTGGGTGCAAGTTAGAATTTTTTGGTTGTTTTGCATTTTGGGACGAGTGCATCGTGAGTGTTAGGAATATCCTAGACAACATGAGCCTTTTCCTGGGTAGCATTTTATTTTTCATTAAGGCCTCTTTGTAGCATGAGTTCAAGCTTCATAGTGCAGTGTGACTTCTATATTTTTTGTTGGGTAGCGTGACTGCTAGGGAAAAGCTAGTTTTCCTTTTACTTGCAGCATGAGTCACGTTGTTGGGGAGGTTTCTAACAGGACTGCTAGCTTTCCTGGGTAGTGTTCATTTTTTTTCTATGCAATGTGACCACTGGTGTCTTGGGCAGCGTGAGCACAGGACAAGGGTTCCAGGGCAGTGTGAGCTATAGGTTCCCTAATCTGGAATGTGAGTTCTACGGGAGATAGGCATCGTGGGTTGTTGGAATAGGCCCTGATTTCCTACAGTGTGAGTTGCTGCGAATGGGCCCCAACGTGAGTTGCTGGGAACAGGCCTTAGCATGAGTGTGGGCCTAGAAGGTCAATGTGAGTTTAGGATAGCAAGGCTAGTGTGAGTTTGGGATAGGCCCCACCTTTGAGTCACTTGGGAGGCTGTAGCGTGAGTTTTGGGAGGGGTTACCTCCAACATGAGTGTCCAGGTTCTCCTTTGCTGAGACATGAAAATGTAAAGTGCTTGCCAAGATTTTTGTTATTTGCTAATTTTTATGTTTATATCATTTATTATTTTCCCGAGACTGATGATTTAAACATTGTTTTAGTGAGTGTTCATGTTCTATACTTGTGTGTGGATTTACTGTGAAATGGATTTCAATGTATCCTAGTGAGATTCAGATACACTAAATAGATATTGGTGTCCTTGTCTCTTGGGATAAAGTTTTGAATTTAAATTTATGTGTTTGATTTATATGATTTCATACTAACGTTAGCACTTAGACTTTTTACTTACCTAATATCTTGGCTGTATGTAGGGGACCTAAATCTTCTCTTCTTGTGGTTGAGCTTGTTGGCTTACTTGCTTGGTTTGGCCCCTTTGGAATGGACATACCTCCCTATGACATGTGCATTGGGCCCCATGTGATATGGTTCCACCCCAATGTTAGTTCATTTTTGTCATTCATCCTGCAAAATTTTAGTGTGGTTATATGGTCTCACCTGAGTGAACAGTTGGCTCGTGATATCATCAAGACAATGCTACCCGGGTCTATACAAGGCATGCTTACCTTTATTACTGATATTGATGAGGGATGTTTTAGGGTTGAGGGAGGCTCTGCTGAGGGTCCTAGATCTACACATCCCTTAACTCATGTGTGGGAGCTGCCTACTTGTATTCATTACAATAGTAGCAACACACTTTTCTTAGCCTTTTGTGTGCACACTCTATTCCAGAACCCACTTGGAACAGTATATAGAGTGGACAGGTGTGCTCCTTTGTGCCTTTAATTTTTTATTCCCTTTTAAATTTTATGTCATCATCTAAATGTAAATATTATTTTCCAATGTAGGCCTTACTTTGATGAACACAGGACGTGCGATGATGATGGTGGGCTTGCCTTAGCACGCACAGTGCTAGAGACATTCATGGTGGACCTCATTCTTCATGTCGTGGTACTCGACCAGACAAAGGTGGCTATTGTTAACTACCATAGGAATTTTTCAAGAGCCTTTAAGCACTACTAAGTTTGTGGTTGGTTACATGAAGATTCTTCTTCTGATGGGCTAATGTTTCCTCAAAGAATTGATCTTACACTTACCCCACCTACGCCACTTACTAATGGTAAATGACCACACTCTAAACTCTATTTTATTTTTGTTGCATCATCCTATACTATGTTTTTAACTTTTCGCTCTATGTTTTCTTTTTATAGCAGCTATCCCTTCCGAAGAAGTTACTATTATAATAGGGCATACTGAGGCCACCCTTTTTATGAAATATGGGGAGGTAGAGTAGTCACAACAATGGTTGCAGAAGAAAGCTTCTGAGTTGATCATCAGTCACCTTACCCAAACAAGTTTGATGGACTTGTTCACAGCTTTAACTCCTAGTATTTTGGTTATTGAGATGATCACTATTGTTGATTCTTTCAATGATGATGCTTCTCATTTTAGCACGTGGGTTCGAGGAGTCAAGGTATCTTTCCACCTGACCACTGAATTCCTTTCTGATCTTTTTGGCGTGCCCATGGATGGTGCTAGGGTGATTATAGATAAAGCAACTAAAGAAGTCTGGTCATAATAGAGCTTGCGCAGTGGTTAGGTATGTCTCGAGGTCCTAAGGACTTTGCCATGCGAGATGATACTCGATCAATGAAGATGAACTTCTTGTATCCTCTCTTCTAGGCACAAGCATTTCCCAAATCTCTTTCTCAAGGAAGAAAACTTGGGATCGAGTCTAGGTGTGTCATGCATGCAATTTTAGAGATAGGCATGCGCTACAACTGGGCATAGTTTCTTGGATCTAGTTTTTGTGGGAATATCATCAAGTTACATTCAAACATCCACGCCAAATTTCATTTTACATTTTCTTTCTTAGCAGGGTACCAACGTAGGTTTGCTGAGTTCCTAGTAGTTTATGATGATAATCACTATATTTTGAGGGATCGTTCACAACTGTCCCACCCTTGGATTCACCATTTTTTTAGCACCACTAGATCCCAGGACCCACCAGAAGACATTGAGAAATCAGTATCAGTTACTATTAGAGGTGTCACTAGCCATTCCCATCATTTCCATGATAGCTTGGGATTGGAACTGCCTAGGCTACGCATGTCTGTTAAAAGGGCTGAACATTTGATTGGTGAGACTGTTTGGAAGTCTAAGATGAAGGTAAAGAGGAATGAACGCCCAAGGGAGCCTACTCCAGCTGTGATACCACCAAGAGCAAAGAAGATTCGGTTTGTACTGCCAGTGGAGGGTAAGTACTTTATTTTATTGTTATATATGTATTATTATTATTTTATTTGTTTGTTGTTTTTGGCCTATACGTTATATACACTATGTTATACTAACTCTAAGATTCTTAAATTATCAGAGGAAACTCCTAAGGGAGAGAGAGAGGCTTTGGCCTCAATGGTTGATCTTGAAGTGGTNACGTTGGAATTTTACTACCATATTGATGTATCATTTTATTTTATTTTATTTGTTTTCTCTTTTTATTTTCTTTTTCCAGTATTATTTTGAACATATGCGTGTAGCTAAATGTAAAATGGGGGAACAAAACGTAAATCAACACTTGTAAAAGAGGAAAGTAATGAGAAGGCATAGATCGAGACTGCAACTTATATCATTTAAATGAAAATTTGACATAATGTAGTGAATGTTTGTAAACCTGCAATGTATTGAACCATATTTTAAAGCCATTTCGGGCTATGCACATCAGTTTAAAGTCATGGTGGACTGTTGCATCTTTTGTCAAAGAAAGAAGGATTACCAGTTTTATGCCATAGTGGGCCAAAAGCAACAATAGTTTTAGGAAGCTTTTACAAGGAACTGGCCATTTCTGATTGTGGCTAGTTTAAGGTCATTGCAGATGTTCATTGGCAGTTTAATGTCATATTGGATTATTGGTAGTTTAACATCATTCCAGACATCTAGTGATTCTCTCTAGTTATTGAGTTGCCTCTTAATCCTTTGTAGTTTAACATGTGGGGTTGGGCATGTAGGTATGATCTTATACTCACCTTCCCCTTCACCAGTGATGTTAAAGGGTAATTTTGACCAAGAGACATCAGTGGGAATGGCTCCTATGTTTGTATTGTCCAGTTCTTCCTCGGTTTTAGTAGGATCGTGAGTTAATGTTAGGTTCATGTCTTGAAGAATTCTCATAGTTTCTTGCTTAGGCTCAACGAACTCAATTTCTAACTCTTGATCCACTCCAGGGTGCAAGGAAGTGAGTGATACTATTATATCCCCATGTATGATGATTTCACTGCCCTCATAAGGTAGGTGGATCTCCTGATGGATTGGTGAGGATACAGATCTAAGTTGAGCTAGCCAGGGATGTTCTAGAATTAGATTAAACCCTAGCATTTCATCAACCACTACGAACTCAGCTGATGTGGGGAATTGATCCCCAGCTATAAAATCCAAGGTAACCATACCTTTCATCCCAACACGAGAACCACTAAAGGATTTTAGGAAAGAATGTGTCGTGGGTTGTATTTGTTTAGTAAGTCCTAGTTTTTTGATGATAGGAAAAGGTATTCCGTTTGTTGCCACACCATTATTGACATGCATCCTACATATCTTGAAATGATTGACCTGTATCATTATGAACATGGGGGCTATGGTGACTTCTCCTATTTTCTCATCTAGCTTAATGTCCTTACCACGAAACTCTAGGGACGTAGTCTTTGATTCCTGAGGTTGCAGGGACAATACTGCATAAATGGATGGTTCATCTATAGGAAGGTCCTCACTAACAAGGATCAAAGTCATCATTCGTACAAGAGCTTCTTGATGTACTAGTGAAGTCATTACTAGGTCATACAGACTTAAAGAAGTGTTCTTTTGTTTTAAGGCCTATGTAACTTGGGTCAACACGCTCGCTAGGTCTTTATCGTTTGGGGAACCCTTGTCTATGGAGATTTGGTCCATTTAACCCAGCATTCGTATTTCTCGTGGAGGAATTTTTGCATTGGTAACTAAATTTTCTGGGTTCAGGACACAACCCGTGACATTATCCTTATTTTGATGACTCGTACTTGGCCCATTAATGGATGGACCCATGGAAACAACGTTTAGCGGTGTAGATTTTGGTGGTCTTAATTTGTGCTCATGGTTTTCTCTTTCCAAGCACTCTCTTGTTAGCCTATCGGTAAGATGTTCTCATAGAGGTTGTAGGGGAATGGAGGTGGGTTGTGTGTCAAGGTGTTTTGGCACTTGGATCACAAAGGGAATGGGTTAGTTTTCATATGGTGTGGTTGTTGTTGCAACGAAAGGAGGTACGTGGATGACGAATGGTTTTTGTGGTGCAGGGAATGTGCGTATGATGAAAGGAGTTTGAGGAGATGTTAGGGTAGATGTGTTTTCTGAAGGCCTGTGAATCACAAAAGGTTTTCGCGGGATGTCCTATCTATTATCCAGATGGATAGTATTAATCACATATGATGCATCATTAGTATTGAGAGGATCCTTGTAAACTCCCATGGGTTGGTTTTGGGGTCTTATTGGGTTTGCCTCATCAAATACTACTTCACCCCTGTCAATCATGCGTTGTATATCCTATTTCAAGGTGAAACAGTAATCAGTCCCATGACCACATCATTGGTGATATTCATAAAACCTATCCAACCTAAAGCCTCTTGGAATGGGGGGTTCATTAGCTATTGCTAAGGCTGGGTTCTTGGCTAACTCACAGAATCGATCATATTTTTGAGATGCTGTGGAAGACATTTGTTTATGTTTCATTAACCCAACCTTTAGAAGTTGATCAAGCAATTTTGAAGGCTTCATAGGCAAGGGTGTATATTGAGTGGGGTCTTTTCTTTTGAATGTATGGGTGTGACCCATGTTGGTGTTTCTATTTGATGAAGGTTTAGGTGTAGGCATGGGTGTGTTTCTCTCATGGCCGTTTGGGGTGACAGTTTGTTTTCCCTTTTGTCCTGGATGGTTAGGTCGGGTTGTCTCTGCTACCGCTGCTACCATCATTTTGGATTTATCTTTCCTCGTATGTTGGCTCCTAAAGGTCAAGTAAGCTGGGTCATTACTTGTTTGTGTCACCTCTTCCATGTCCTTAATTTGCACAAATGCTTAGCTCAAGGTACAAACTTTCAAATAATAAAGTTTTGAATTAATAAAGTCATTCACGACCGCCTTAAGGATGGTAAGTAGATATGTTTTAGGGATGGGCTTGTGAAGATCATTCAAGGCTGCACTCTACCTTTGGATAAATTTATGTGGTGGCTCTAATGGCGTTTGTTTAATCTAAATCAAGCTATCCAACGTGGCTTCAAGCTTTAGATTGTATTTTAAACAGGTGACAAACTAGTGCAACAAGTCCTCTAGAGAAGATATGGAGCTATGGGGTAAAGCTTGGTACTAGTCTAAGGCTTTTCCCATTAAGGACATAGAAAACACATGCAAAATTACATGAGACCATGCCTGAAGCAATAGAAATTTTGTTTGAAATATTACTAGGTGAGTGTTTAGATCTCCCTCTCCATTGTACTTGGTTAGCTGGGGTAATGAGACTTCTTTTGGCAGGGTTAATGGGGGAACTAAGGGGTCAATTGGATCATCTTGGTAGAAATCTAGTACTCTAACTTCCTCAGTGTTCACAGTTTTAAGGTGCTTTAATTCTTCTGCTAACGAGTGCATCATTTTCTTCGTGTTTGCCCACTCTTGGGCAGTAGGCAGACCTGCGGGTTGGGTGGATTGTGGTTGATAATAATTCGATTGTTGCATCATTTGTGGAAAGAGAGATTTCTGGACTATTGTTTGCTATGGTGGAGCAACATTCATAGATGAGACCGCAAGGTGTGGTACACTATAATGAGTAGGTTGGTGGTGTTGAACCACTACTGAAACACATTGCCCAACCACAAGTTGCTGGTGACACCTTGAACATGTTGGGCCAAAGTATTCAATGGTGCTCCATGAATTTGCACTTGTAGTATGTGATGGGTGGACGTGGAAGCTGGTATAACTGATGGCATCCCAATCACTTCAGGTCGAAAGGTCGATCTTGCATTAGTTTGGGGAGGGAGTTGTTGGGATTGTACTTGCTACGGTATGATGGAAGCGGACGTATCAAATTGAATGTTGAGCCTAGAGAAGATGGGAATGGAAGTGGGTACTTCTTATAAAGAAGCTGATGGTGGAAGTATAGTCTCTTCTAGGAAGGGTTAGAATAATGGGTTTGTATTGGCATGGGGACTGATGGTATGGTATGAATCTCCATACTCAGATTGGGCTACGAAGTCATCCTCCTCATTTGCACTCTGAGGCTCTATTGAAGGTGGTTGTAAGGCTTGACTTCTTGCCATGAGAAGCTGGGATATGAGTTTATGATGGTTTTCAGACAAAGGGATTATATCAAATGCTGAAGGGATGAACTGACGACCTCCTTTGTGAATAAGCTCATAGTTTCGCTTTGCCTCTCTTTGTACATAATCGATGGGCAGGTTGGCTTGGATCTTGACACAGATGAAGTTATACTATTTATGTGTGAGATTTGCATAAGTAGGGTTTTTCCCTATAGCCTCAGTAACTAGCGTGTAAGGCCTTGGGAGTTTATTTGTTCAATAACAGTTATGGGTTTTGTAGCAGTCACAAGGTTCGAGGATTCAACCCCAAAGTTAGAGATTGGCAGGGTCACTAGGTTGATCTGGGAGGATTCCATAGTGAG
>MNCI01007959.1:29611-39715 GCA_015680685.1 Gnetum montanum
CAATGGTCAAGCAAAGGTAACCAACCAGGAGATCACAAAAATAATAACATGGACCATTAGCAAATATAGGAAATATTGGCTATTCTTCCTATGAGTTGGTGTATGAAAAACTTCCAACACTCTCGATTTACTTTGAGCTCCGTACACTCTCAACAGCCTATGATCTAAATCTTAACCTAAGTCTAGCACAAAAAGAAAGATTGATCAACTTGAATGGGCTACATGAAAACTAATTAGTGGCCCTATCTTTGAATGAGGTGCACAATGTGTTCAACAAGTAATGTCATGACTTAAGAATATGAAAGGTAAAAATTTAACTAGGAGATAAGGTCCTCTATTAGAACCCCACACATGTACCCTAGAAGGAAAAATTTCAAACATTATGGAAGGGATCTTATATAATTGATCAAACCTTTTCCTCTGGGGCCATGTTGATATACAAGCCTGAAAGCCCAAATAAAAAGCAATTGGTAAAATCCAACAAGTAAAACCTTTCCTAGAGCTAAGACAAGCTAGTGTAACTACCACCTTGATGGATGGACAACCATGTTCCATGTTTTGGATCTCCTCCTTCCAACTTAGTCATGGGGGAAATGGCTATTCATGCTAATAATCCATATGGCTTCTTAGGTTTTCTATTTTTTGTTTTCCATGTTTTTGATTTTGCAAATTTTTTATTTTTAGATTTTTCTAATTTTATGCCATCGTTAATACCTTTGAACCTTTCTTGGTCATTTTACACTTTCTTATATATTTTACTTTGTTTTTTTATTCAAGTGTGATATTTCCTTATTTTTTCTAATAAAATTACTTTATTACCACAGAACAGAGTGCCATTGTTGCTATTTACTAATGATGTTTTATGCTTAATGTTGTGATTATTGATGTATGGTTTCTATTTTTGAATTTTGATGTCTGATGACTATAACATGGTTTATTTTTCATGGAATAGGTAGTGAGTCCATGTCATCTACCCATCCAATAGACTCTATGATTTTCCTTGTTCTAGGAATTTAAAGTCCTTTCCATTAAAGAAAATTTTAATCAATTGAAGACCTTGGTAGTTTTGGAATTAGGAAAGATTCAAAGGCTTGTAAAGAATGTGACTTCAAGGGAACTTAATACTCTTTATACTCTTCTACTTGCTTGAGTGCTTGAGTTTTTTACATATTTCTTACCCTTTCATTCCAACCACTCAAAGGAAGTTAAATAAAGTCTTTGCATGGTGTGGTTCCCATCCAAAAATTCAAAAAAAAAAAAAACTATGATAATTCAAAGCACACCCCTTAGACACAATAAAAAAGTAAGTCTTTACATGGTGTGGTTTCCATTTTTTAAAAAAAGGAGAAAAAAACATGATGGAAATTCAAAGCACATCACTTAGACGAATAAATGGGCTACAAGCACTAGTTATGGGACTAGAAAGGTATGCATCCATGCCCGATGGTCACCCCTAACTGAGGCCCTCTTTCAGTTCCTAAATCTCTCTTTTTTTCTCTTTATGGAATGGTGGTTTTTTTGTAGATGCACTCCTGTGTCTTGTGCAAGTGGACTGGTCTTAAAGTGGTGTTGCGAAGTCACTAAAAGTGGCTAGTTTTGGTTTGGACTAAGGATGGATCTTCTCAGGTCATTTTAAACACAAATTCCATAAGGGACTTCTTATGACCTTAATTTAGAATTCCATTTCACATTCTCCATCATCCATCCATGCTACCATAACTCACCTTACTGCCAGGTTCTATGTTATGTTCTATGTCTTGGTCTGATGTGTTTAAATTCTTGGATACATTATTTTTGATTGGTTCTTAACTTTAAATGACTATTAGTCAACTATGGGGCCCAAGAACTTCTTAGTTGAGGTTAGGCAAGGATAACAAGGACATGAGCTTGTTATGGGGAGGACCCACTTGCATAGCTCTTGGTCTAGTTAGTTGAGTTCTTTATCTTATACATTGCTACAATCCTATCTTTTGCATATTTCATTGTGTATTTTCCTTAGTGCTCCTTAACCTTTTATTCCATTCATCCCCTAAATCATTTTTCTTCATTTTTTTCCAAATTTATGAGCTCCAACACCCTCTTCTCATATTTTCATATTGTTCTTTCCTTTTTGAGCTTTCATTTGATCCCAATTTCATTCAAAAACTCCTTGTATTTTACAAGTTTGACCAAAGTCAACGATTGTTTACGGTGATCAATAGTTGCGTTGATGAGGCCTCATTGACATGGTTGCCATGTCAACAAGGCCTCCTTGACAAGGCCTTATCAACGCATCACAAAAATCCTAAATATACCATCGCTAAGTTAGAAATTTTTGTCATTTGCCTCATAACACATGAGGATTTTTTACCATCTTTCAAAGCCCAAAACCTTCCAGTGCCCTTAACTTCCCAACCGTTTTTCCAAATCACTCTGTTCTTCGATCTTGCAGTTACTAGAAGTAAGCTCTTTCTTGTGGGGGTCACAAAGCTTAAGCTTTCTAATAAAATTTTTTAAAAATTGTCTAACTCCCCCAAAGGGTTAATGAACTTAACAATATACAAACATTAATTTTTTCGAGAGTTAACCCATTCAGCAACCTCTAGGATGATTTATTAACTATAACACATAAATAAAATAATAATTGGAGTAATTAAATCAGCCATAATCATAACTTAGCCACGTGTAACTATCCTAAAGAGATAAAGGTATCCCAATTGCTTCAGGTTACATAACAATTGCTAACCCATGTTCTTTTTGTGATTACAGATGGCACTAAGAACGAAATGCCCACAAGAAGGAGAACCCTCTTAATTAAGGGAGAAATGGCCCAAAGCTAGAAGGGGAAAACAAGAACAAGCCCAAAAACCATAGAGGCAACCCATGCAATGGGATCTCTTTGTGAAGAGCCTGAAGTGGAATTTGTTCAACAAATTCTAGAAGAGAAAGTGTTGATAGAACAATCATAGCAAGGAAGCGCTAGGACCCATGCCAAGGCTTGAAGTCACCTTGACTCAAGCTTACCTTGAAATCATCAAGTTTTGAAAGATTCAATGATCAGTTCTTTAAGAAATATACTTTGTACCATTTTTAGAGAAAGCTCCAGCAAACATTAAAATATAACTACAAACCTCTCCCGTGTAACCAATCCTTACATCTAGTGGAGAATGGTACATGGAAGAGACATATCTCTTTTGGAGCAATAGAAGGCTAGGGTTCATAGTCAAAACCAAGGATATTCATGCGTCCTACTTGACCAAGGCTAGTGCACAGGCATTGGGGTTGCCTAACATTGGGACACAGTTGGTAGAACTATCAACGAAAGGTGACCTTGAGGCCAAAAAGAGTATACTCAATGGTGTTATGAGGTTGAATGTAAGGAGTACATGATGCTCACACTAGTGAAATGTATCTATTTTAAAATTATGACCTATCACCTCAATTCAATGGTGAGGCCTAGCAAGTTGATCGCCCTTTTTGCCTGAGCATGCATCACTCTAAGTAGGAGATTTCCTATGAACCTTTCACAACTGATCTACTTCAAGATCAAGAAGTCCTTTAAAGAAAAAGAATGTGAAAGAAAAACCTTGCCCTTATCATGCCTCATCCGAAAACTTTGTAAAAGCGTAGGAACCATCCATTATGCCAACGACACAATCAAGTGTGCTCCCTTGGTTTCATGATCTAAAATCATAAAGGAAAAGACGCCAACTACAACTCAAGAAGAAAAGCAACCACCACCACCACCACCTACTTAAGAAATAATGGTAGAGGCCTATGTAGCCATTGAACACTTGCACAGAATTTGAGAGTAGCTCTTGAGTGAGCAAGAGTAGCATGCAAGGATGAGTAATGAAGATCCATTTGTGTATAGACTAGTAATGAGTCACCTTAATGAGGTGGCTCAAACAATCAGCCAAACACAGAGGGATGGACCAATATTCTTTGCCCAACGAACACAGTTGCTAGAGAGGTTGGATCCTAATGCTCGATAGGTGATGGTGTCCTTATCACAACACCATTTATTTTAAGAAATTTTTGGGAATGTTGCCACCTTCTTGGTGTGATTAGAGGAAGGTGAAGGGGTCATTATCCTGGTGATGTAGCACCAAAGGCAAGAGACAGTGGCTAAAGTCATTACCAACTATGTCATTGAAGTACTCAATGCACCTGCGACATCTGTACTAAATGTATATGAACTTTAAGATGTGTAGACATCTACAAACACAATCAGTGGAAAACTAAATGTAACCTAGTACAAAGAATTGCTAGATCGATTGGTGGGGATCGGGTAATCAATTTTGAATATCTTTGATTTTTTAGATAATATCATCACAACCCAGTCAAAGTTGCTAGAAGTAAAGGGAAAATGCATCATTTTGGAGGTGTAGCTCAAAATAGCTTAAGCATAAAATCAATGCTTGACAATGGAGGTTGCCAAATTACATGCCCATCTTGCTAATCCTACACTCCTCAGCCTAACTATAACTAGAGATGAAGCTTTCCAACAGCTTCCAGAATGATTCAGGAAGGCTGAGGAGGAAGTAGTGATAGCCATCTTTAACTAGTTCATAGCATAGGCAAAAATGTCTTCAATTTAGAAGGACTTGGCTTAGATGCACTAGGAGAATGAAGCTCTAACCACACAGAATCATTATTTGTGTAATGTTGATGCCCAAAAAGAACAAATGCAAGAATTCATTCATTAATAGTAGGATCAACTAGCCAAGGTGAATATGAAACTAATGAAATTAGCCATAGAGAATCAAAATATATCAATGGACGAAATTCGTGCCTTGCACCAAAAATATACTATTGAGATTACTGCCTAGAAAAATGAAGCTTTAAAATTTGAAAGAGTAAAAAATCACTATAGAGACTAAGTTGGCCTACAAAAGGAAGTTAACAAGAAGCATATCCAAATGGTGAAGGCAAGAATAAATGAAGCTCTCTAG
The DNA here is from genome assembly GCA_015680685.1 of Gnetum montanum. NCBI lineage: Eukaryota > Viridiplantae > Streptophyta > Gnetopsida > Gnetales > Gnetaceae > Gnetum > Gnetum montanum. The sequence continues at coordinate 34,546 of MNCI01007959.1, forward strand.
CAACTCCAACAAGGAAAAAAAAAGTTTGGCAATCCATCATTAATGGGATTGATGACTACAACAAAGTAGAGATCTACCTAAAGGAGTTTCAAATAGAAGAAATGATAGAATATATGAAGTTGGCCAATCTCCGCTATGTAGACCTGGCTATGTCGATTGCTGGATGACCATGGTCAGAGTTAGAGAAACAAGTGGCTAGCTTATATTTACTATATGAGGCAAATTTCAAGCATCATAAAGACACCAAGTAAAAGCTTGAGACGACAAATGCTAAAATTGAAGTTCTCATAGCATGATTCACAAATCAACTATTAAATGTTGAGAACCTAGCCAAAAGGATGAATGATTACTAGGAGCTTAAGGATGCAAAAAAAGCAATCAACATTGAATGCAAATAATTTGTTGCTTGGTTTATTAATGAAAAGGATCTATTTCTAGCAATTTCGTATCCCTAAGATGTGCCCATCCTGATCCACATTGGCAAAGCTATGTGGATGGTGCACAATCCTAGAAGCAAGGAGGAGAAAATGAAAGCACTACTAGATGCTTTCTGCCTCCTTCTAGAAGTTGTAGTAGCAGCAGGACAACCATAACTGCCTTGACTACTGCATGTACATGAAGTCAATGAAGGTCCTTCAGAATCTCAAAAGCCACAACTACCTAGGACTATCTGATCTTCTTCACCAAACTTCACACCATCAAGGAATGTGTTGTCCAATTTTAAAGAGCCATGTCATGGTGTTCAATTTTGTGTCATGAACACTACCATTTTTGTAATGTGTTGATATGTACACTCAGGCACTTTATTTTTTGTCAGGTTAATCTATTTTATTTGTGAAAGGTCAGTTAATAATCCCATACCTTTCTAATTTGGTAAAAGAACTCAAGGACAATTTTTCATTCAGTTGTGGGGGTATGATGAGTTGTAATTTTGTCAACTTTGTCGACAAGGCCTCATTGATTAGGCCTCGTTGACACATCATATCATGCATCAATGAGGCCCCATCAATGCAGTGTTTATATTTTGGTTATAAATATGTGCCTACTAGCTGCATTTATGGTAATAAAATTTCAGTAGTAGTGAAGCTCTTGCAGTTTGTTCATTTGAGAGTTAGAACTTTTCTCCCAAGTGCCCACAACAAGAGTCATTGAGTGTACAAATCTTTATTTGAGCATTGTTGTACCTAATCATGATAGTATATGCAACAATAAAGATGAGCTTTCTGATAATCCTTATATCATTCTAGATAGATTAAATATTTTATTTATGCGTTAAATGTTTTCAATAATTTATTAAATGTCTTCAATTATTTATTAAATGTTTTCTAGTAATTAAGTTAATGAAACAATTAAGCAAGATAAACGAGCTAGATTAAACACATAAGTGTGACCACTTCAAGTGTAACATGTATTCGCTTGGTAATCCCAGTAGCGTTATTACTTGGTATGCCTAGTAGCATAGCACTTGGTCACCTAACAATGGATACATGGGTTCAAGATGTGTATAGAAAGTGGGACCAGATGCTTATGTTAGGACTAGTTAGATACTAGTTTATTAGTTAAATTAAATTAGATAATATAGTTACTTTATCTCCCTTTAAACACCAAACCATAAAAATACAAAATGATAAAAATAAAATGCCTCAATTATACTTAACCATACCAATGTATGTCATAAGTGTAATTGGGAAGAAAATGATCGACCTTAAGGCAATATTCACTTCCTAGAAGAATAGTGTACCAGAAACTATAAAGTTCATAGAATTCAACCAGATTGCATGTGAATGCTTTGTGATTCATAAGGTTTAGAGTAGGGGTACCTTGCCACTCATTAGTAAGACATGTATAACAAAAGACCCCTTAGAGGCTAGAGATGGTGGTACTCTAATGATGAAGTGGGCTTTAGGATTTATGTTCTAAATTTGGGGTGGTACATTAATGACAAATGATGCTTTAGGAGGATTAGACCATTTGGTTTCTATGAATGAGCCTATAGCATAAGAGTTGTTACTAGGTTTTGATAGTTTGGCTTGTTCAACACTAGCTCTTCATGGTCAAACATCTTCTCGAGGTCATTCTTTAATGCTAGGAAAAAATTAGTGTCATGAACAACCATTTGGTGATAATGGTAAAACCTATCAAGTTTAAAGTATTTTGGTAGTTGTAAATCATCTTTGGTTGTGATTTTTGGATATTTAGCTATGTCATAAAGATAATTATGCCTCTTATGACCTTCCTCAAATAGTTGCTTATGTTTTATATGGTTGTTTTTAAGCAACTATTCTAAAATCTTGGAGGGCTTCATAGGAAAATGTAGCATACTTAGTCCTATCCTTCCACACAAAGTTTGATCTTGGTTGTTTTGAGGCATAGGAGTTAAATGGTTATGATAAGTCAAAAGATGTGTTTTGTAGTGGTGATATTTGACTTCCTACTTGTTTTGTATAATTGGATACTATAGCCATGGTTGTCTATTCTTGCCTAGTTTTATTCCTACCCCTCCTCATGTGTTGGTTCTTATAGGCTACAAAGGTTGGGTGATTTCTAGCCTTAGACTTCCTCAATGTTTTTAGTTTGCAAAAAGGCTTAGCTTAGTGATCAGATCTCTAAGTAATAGAGCTTTGTCTTGATAAAGTCATTTATTTCTCTCTTGTAGATGGCAAATAGGTGGATTTATTTCTCTCTTGTAGATGGCCAATAGGTGGATTCTAGAATCTCATTGAGTGAAAAATTCCATCTTTGAAAAAGGTGACTAAATGTACATTGGAATCCCCTTCTCACCTTCATTATTTGGTCTAATGTGGTATCTAGTTGAAGTGATTGAAAAATTGGTTTATTAAGTCCTCATGAAAAAAGATGGAACCTCTAGAAAAGATTCGATACTAGTCTAAAGTCTTTCCCTTGAGGAACATAAGGAAAATTTTCAATATTGTTTGAGGCTAGCCTTGCAATAGGAGGCACTCAAACCAAAAGGTGACTAAATGTACATTGGAATCCCCTTCACCATTGTATTTGGTGAAGGTTTTTATAGGCATGCCTATAGGTCATATTCTTTGAGGAATAATGGAGGTTATGAGATAATCTTAGTAGAAGCCTACAACCTTGATCATCTGAGTTGTACTAGCTTTAAGCTTCTGTAGAACTTTGATGAGGTCTTGGATGAATTAGAAGGTTTGATCCAAGCCTTAAGACATTCCAATAGGCTATGGTGTTTGTATTAATGATTTAGGTGGAAGTTGGATAGTCTGAGGCTACAAAATTGGAATTGGTATGGATTGAAGAGCTTGCATGACCATCATTGTAGGTGGATTTAACAAGGAGAAAAAGGTTTGAGTTGGGATCTAAGGGATAAAGGAAGAAAAGGACATGTGAAAATATTGCAAAGTCTAGAGTCCAAAAAAGGGGCCCACTAATATGATGAAAGGATGAGGTGTGGTAGACATCCCTAGTGATGGTTGAGTTGTAAAATCCATGGATGAAAATAGGGAGGTAGAGTGGGACACTAGCTAAGATTAGTATGCTACAACAACTAGTGTTGGTCCAAACATGTAGGATATAAGAAGGAAGCATGATGAACTTTATGCATAAGGATCCTTGGAGGTGCAAAGCTAGTGATGGTTCTTCGGGAAGTTGATTATTGGGAGAGATTTACAATAAAAACATCTGACTTCTATTTCATGTTGAACTCATCTTATTCTTCTTGGTCCTTGTTAGAGCTTACCTCCTCACTTGCCTCCTCTAGTTCTACTAGTTGTGCTAGCATACGGGTATGGAAATCTATTAGTTTGGTTTGGGCATAAAGTGAGGGTATATAGTCTTTCCCATTCCTATTGATTATTTCAGACTAACATTTTAATTCCAACTCTCTACAAGGGATAAGTAAGCAAGCTTGAATTTTTTCACAAATGAAGTTATAATCCTCTTCAATTATGTTCGTATAGGCTAGTTCAGGTCCCATCCCTAAGGGATTGTCTATGCCCAACTACAGTTAGATCCTTAGAATTGTAGATGTGGACAAACTCTTGGTATGAAGCCATGTGTGCTATGTTATGGTGTAGATTTGTTGATGTAAAAGGCATAGATTGTATGAGGCTAATGCATTGGGTGAGCTTTGGACCAAGCTACTAGCATTTTAATAAAGGCTAAAAACCTTCAACGTAAACAGCTTTAGCTTATAAAGCTTCAACTTATGTGAGTTTTTAGGTTATAAAGCTTCTAACTTTTGTAATTGCAATAATCTTAGCAAATAAGCTAAAACTACCTTAGCATATAAGCTAGAACTCTAACAACATTAGCATATAAGTTGTAACTGTAATGGTAAAAATAAAATTTTTCTAGTAAATTCATTTATCATAGCTATATGAGCTTCAAATAAGCTAGCTTATAAAGGAGAAATGGGCAAAGGAACTACAAATACATTAATGTAGGAGCTCATGTGTATAGGCCAACACTACAAAACTTGTAATTAAGCTAGCTTAGATAGCAAAAATAAGCAAAAAACTAAAAATATGCTAGTAATTAAGCTAGCATAGATAAGAGAAATAGGACAAAAATTTCAAATATGCTATCAAATACAACATCAAATACGTTGGATTACAATAAAGAATTTAAGTAGAGCCCTTCCTTCTAGCACTAGAAAACTATAGAGGTTGAAAAATTTCATGCTAGAGGGCTAATAATTTCAGCACATAATAGCTTAACCCTAGATCAAAATGAGCCTAGGAAGAGGATCTAGAGCACCTGAAATAGTCCAACTGATCAATTGAGGACTTAGTGGATCTATTACCAAGCATTAAAAACATGTGTGAAATGGTAATTCTCAATGTAAATAGTTTAATTGGTAGAGAAATAAACAAAGCATAATAATTACACTAGGTGTTGTAACTTTGTATTAAATATGGAAGAAAATAACTTTTAAAAAATATAGATTACAAGATTTAAAAGTTAGAAGCATATTTGATGTAGAGCATGATTAGATTTGCACTTGAAAGCTCAAATGTTTTGCCAGACTCTGTTGATCTCTCACTTGTTCTCTTTGTGAATGTTGTTCATGATGAGTAGGCTAGTTACAATGGTTATGGACTTCTAAAATTTGCATTGCTCTAAATGTATGTAGTTTGCATTAAGTTTGTAAAAATTCCAAAAAGTCCCAAAGATGTGAAATATGCTA
>MNCI01007961.1:0-11222 GCA_015680685.1 Gnetum montanum
CTATCAGTGTGAGAGTTGTGGATGGATTTGGAGGATGGTATGACTGTGGGTTATCTCTCATAGGAGAAGGAGTCCTATAATACTCCCAAGCTTGGTAGTGACATTGTGGTGACACTTGACCAATAGAGTCATGTGGAGAGATTGGTTACTACCCGTAGTAGCCATATGGATCCAGTTGTTGGTAAGGGTATTGTTGCCTTGGCGGTGGCATCCCCCATGATTGTGGGTATTACCACTACTACTGTTTCTCAATAGGTTGTGGTAGAGTTCCAGTTGGGTAATACGTTAAAGGTTGGTGGAACTACCTTTGGTTACCTTGGGGATAAGGTAACCTTCAGGATGCTTGCCATTTGTTAAGTCATAGGTTAAGTGCATACACCCCAGACTCTTGCAGATGTGAGATGACTAGGAAACATCCCTTAGGATGGTCATACTAGCATATCTCACATCCACCATCATTGTCCGCATCAGAATCCGCAACCTCTTCAGTGATGACCATTTTACCCTTACCTTTGTTACGTGCATGGTCCAAATCCCTCTTTTTATTTTTTTCATAGTCACTACTTTGCTCCTTAGACTCCTCTACAATTTTGAGAACGGTTTCAAATCTACTATCTAAGGAGTCCTACATTTGGTCTACCTTTTTTGACATTTTTGTTGTTAATTTTTGGAGTGGTAAGGTTTTCCTATTCACCATCTCTTTGAGTGGTGACTCTTCCTCCTCCTCACAGAATCTCACTCCCCTTTTTTGGAGGGAAGGATCGTGGTTGTACTCTTCCACACTTTCTCTTTTATGTAGCTCCCCTTCTTCCTTGGCTACTTGCTCCAACAATCTATGAACCTAATGGGACCTAAGATCTAATAGTCTCCCTTGGGCATACATCCCATGGGTTCTCTTGGTTTCATGCTTAAGTCCATCTACAAGATGGCGTAGTTGATCCTACTGCGAGTAACCATGACCCAAGCAACAATGTAACAGTGCATAATATTAGCCCATGGAAGCATCCAAGGGCTCATGAATTCCTTGCTTCCATCCTTGGATATGCTTTTGTAGGTTGGATACCCAGGAGTACGTTTGATATTTATCGTTAAACAGTTCTAGCATCGTACTCCACCTTCAAATGGATTCCAGTTCTAAGGACTGGTACCAGCTTTCTGCTTCTTTTACTAGTGTCCTTGGGAATAACTTTAATTTTTGCCATTCATTCTTGATGTTTCCTGTAAGGCACATGCATCGTGAAATTCTTGTAAGTGGTTTTGAGGATTAGCGTTGTATCCCCCCTCAAATCGTGGGATATTATTCATGTCTAACCTCTTGATCTTGCTATCTTTTTAGTGCCTTGTGGGAATTCTTATAGCCTCCATGATATCTAACATGCTTTGGGTTGCAAGTAGGGGTTCTTCGTGGTCATTTCTTTCATAACATCTGTGATGTTTACGTGGTTCCCTACTCTCCCTTCTTTTATGCCGTGATTCTCTAGAATGCCCTTGTCCTTGTTCTTGACTCTCTCATCGAGGTTTCTCACTTTGTTTACCTTTATCGTCATGGTTAGGTTCCTTATGATTACGTCCTGATACTGAAGGAGAGGGTGAATGTGATGATGAAGGTGAAAAAGAAGGAGAACCATCATCATGATGATGTTTCCTACCTTCTCTTCGGTTGTCCTGGCCCCGATGGTAATAAGCCATATCACAACTTAGCCAATGGACATTACACCAAAGCAAAGTATCAACTGCATTGTGATTTATTTATCCTTACTAATATAACACTATTTTGTGTGTGCAGATGGCAATCATACAACAACGGATTGGATCTGGAGAGAACACTTGGAATGGATTGGTGCTGAAGAAATTATGCAAGGAACAAGATTGATGGCGCACTTATGGATGAACAACGGAAGGTGCAATATTGGCATTAGTAGCAGCAGACTTCTTATTTTCTCTCTCTCTCTCTCTTCTCTATTAGCTACCAAATAAGGCTGGATGTCAAATGTGTAGTGTTTACTCCTATTGTTATGAACACTAATTTTGTCATGTTTGTAATGATGATCAGTTCACATGTCACTCCATTCACCATTAGTGTCATTCAAGTCAGTAATTCCATACCTTCCCAATATTTTGTAAGGAACTCAAGGACGCATTTTTATTCAATCATGGGGGTATGATGAGCTACGATATCGCTTCCATCCCTACGATATTACGTACACGATATCATAGCCTACCGTAATGTCTATAAATAAGAGGTGGCTTTTCCTATTTTAAGCATCTAGATCTAGACCCTTAGCCAAACTATAGTAGTTTTACCATTCCAGAGTTACAATAATTTCCATGTGCCCGTAATAGGAGTCTTAAAGTAAATGGATCTTTATTCGAGCAAATTGTACCTGAGCACACATTTTTGTACGACAATAAAGAAGAACTTTCTGATAACCCTTTGAGCATGTGGACTAAGCTAAATAGGAATTAATTATTGTTAATTGTTTAAATTCTTTTCTAGATAATTAATCTCTCTCAACCCTTAACTCTCTTAGTTAAGTGCATTTAGTACGACCACTTCAAGCACGTGTGCAATGCTTGGTAACCCCGTTACGCATAGCCTTTGGTAATCCCAGCAGTGTTGCACTGGTTCAGGGTGTGTGCGACAAGTGGGAATGGATACTGGTGCTAGGAAAATTAGAACTTAGTTAGTGAATAGTTAAGAAAAGTTAGTTACTTAGTTATCTTCACCTTCCCCCATTAGCATAAGACATTAAAAAAATAAAAGACATAAAAATCATATACCTCAAGCATACTTAACCATACAACTATGACAATACAAGTAAGTTTGGGAAGACAATGATTAATTAACCTTAAGTGTTCCAGTAAGGCGCATAAGCACTTTGTCCTTAGAGTATGACCAGATTGCATGTGAGATGCTTGTATTCATATGGTTGAGTGTAGGGGTACCTTGCCACTCATCATTGGCACCATTTCTAGGGACTTAGTTGTCTGTGTGCTACGTAGAACATAGGAGATCATTCATATCGTTGGGACGCTAGAAGGAACCCTTAGGGTTGATCAAAAGAAAAATAAGATAACAATAAACAACACATTGAACAAGACAAAAATGTTTTCTTCTTCACACAAAAGCACTTCACTACCTAGGAACAACACAAGAGATAGTCGATGACATAACATACATAACCAAGATCTGCCAATTCCTCAATAATTCCATGTGGTATATATTCATCACGATGAGTATATACTCGACTTTACCTTTATTCTCCATCAAGATGAACAACTGTGTTGGAGAGACTTGGAGGGTAACATAGTGTTGCTTGCAGATCGAGTATTCCCCAACATGCTTCTTCGTGATCTCGCATGAATAGGCATGTCACAGTTATATGTGGAGTATGTTGCATGGGGCCACGATGCAAGGGACTACCATCCCACAGAAGCGCAACTTCAAAGGGACTTGCAATTGGAGAGATACTATACATCCCTGAAGGGCAAAGGACCCCATAATGCTCCACCTATCTTAAGCATATTTGAGGGTGGTGAACCTATTTCAATAGGTTCTCCACAAAACGATGTTCCCCCTCATAACGATATTCAGGAGGTGGTGTATTAGAACCTTCACTCCACGATTCACAATCCTAGTTCTAATCCCCACGAACACCAAATGTTCGATGAGGAAACACAAACACATGATAAGGGCAGACGTTCTAATTGTCATCATGATCGGGGCTAGGACCACCAAAGAGAAGGTAGGAAACATCATCATGGTGATGGTTCTCCTTCTTCTTCACCTTCATCGTCACATTCACCCTCTCCTTCAGTATCGGGACGCAGTCATAAGGAACCTAAATGTGAGCATAAAGGTAAAACAAAGTGAGAAACCTCGATGAGAGAGTCGAGAATGAGGACAAGGGCATTCTAGGGAATCACGGCATGAAAGAAGGGAGAGTAGGGAACCATGTAAACATCACATATGCTATGAAAGAAATGACCACGAAGAACCCCTACTTGCAACCCAAAGCATGTTAGACATCTATTTTTATCTTAGATTTTAAAATAATCAAATTATCTTATTATATAAGTATATAAGTATCTTAGTTTTAAATAGATTTGTTTGACAATATCATCTAACTTTGAGGGTTTTAAATACTATACATACTTTATATTTAGTTGGTAGTAAATATGCACAAGAACATACTTGGGCATAGGATGTTCATAAGTAATTGTATAAGTAACTTGTTCAAATAGTTTTATTATAGAGTTATAGAATTTGAGTACCTAGTTTACTTACAATATAATGAAAACACTTAGTAATATGTACAGAAAAATTTTATGTTGCAGGAATTTCATGTAAAGGCCCAAACTCCATATGATATTTTATTAGTAGGAGTAGATATGCTACCTATAAAATTACACCTCTTTAAAAATTTATCTAATTTTATATAAAGATGATTGCTAAATAAGGTGCACACCTATCCATAGAAGATTATAAGGTTACTCAAGAAAAAGGATGGTTTAATTATAAAGAAAAATGACTTCAAAAATAGAATATTCAAGATCAAGATTTAAATTTGAGCTTTAAGGATTTGAAAACAAGGATGGAAGATTAAGGCATTGAAACATATGTGGGAATAACAAACAACCATTTGAAAATAAATGCAATTTTATTTAGAATATATCATAGGAGGATCCTTAACAAAAGTACTTACTTATTTATCCATTGCAATTTTTTTAAAAAGTAAGGTGGCAATCACACATGGTCATGTGGGATCTCACTGTCACGACCTCTTGAGTTGCTGATACCAAGGCTCACATGTGGAAAGACACTTGTTGGCTACAGATGAATATGGTGCATGCATATGCGACAAGTGGGCTGGGTAACTGTAGTTACCCAAAATAGATGAAGCTAGGTGGGATGCATGCAAGGCAGGTTACAGTTGAATTCATCTAGATGTAGTGCATGTACATCTATTACTGTTAGATGAAGCCAGGTGGGATGCATACAAGGGGGGCTACAGCTGGGTTTGTCCAGATGTAGCACATGCACATCTGTTACTGCCACTTGGGGCAAAGTGGATGGAAGATAGAACTGGAAATGGGTTACATGCATACTCTATGTTGGATATGCAAGTAATGAATTTATAGTGCTAATTATAGGAGTGTACTGGCAAGGCCAGGTATGCCCGTGCCTATAAATACAAGAGTTGTTGCTCACATTAGGGCAACCTCCTATACATGTTGTATTATACCTTTGTATGTGAGTAAAGGTTGGGAGTTTTCCTGTAAGCATGTTCCCCCTATGCTTGAGCATCGTTGGGCATTGTTTTGAGTAGCTGGCTAAGTCATTCACTTAACGCTATCACCTGGTGAAAATGTTTCTGCTAAGACTCACTTGGTGATAGTTGGTATCAGAGCGAAGGTTGCTGCCGTGATGGACAACCTTCCTGAGCATGTGACTATCTTGGAAGCATGGATTGAAGCCCTCACTCCTAATGCTCAATCCCTTGTAGACCAGGCAGTGTTGCATCATAGGGACATCAACGAGTTACATCACAACCATGATCTAGTGTAGGGCGAACTCGAATCTCATGTGGGTGAGATCGAGGACGTAAAGGCACAACTCACATCCCTTGAGGATGACATTGCATTGCTCAAGAACATTGTTGTAGGATCTTCACATGGGGGCCAGAACCCAGATAACTCCAAACTGAAAGTGTTAGAGCCAAAATAGTTTGGAGGAATCCAGAATGCAAAGGAACTAGAAAATTTTTTTTAGGACAAGGAGCAATACTTTCATGCTACTTGTGTTCCTGAAGACGAGAGGATTATAATAACTAGCATGTGTCTTGTTGGAGATGCAAACCTCTAGTGGAGGACACGGCTAGAGAATGATGTGAGTGCTGACCAACCTTAAATCATAACATGGGAGGTGTTGAGAAAGGAGCTAAAGGATTAGTTCCTTCCTCTGAATGCCACGTAGGTAGCATGGGAATCCCTTAGAAATCTGAGACACACCACTACCTTGCATGATTAAGTGAAGAAATTTAGTTCCTTGATATTAGACATTAAGAATATTTCTAATGAGGACAAGTTGTTTAACTTCTTTTCAGAGTTATATCTATGGGCTCAGGCAGAGTTGAGGAGGTAGAATGTGAAAGATCTACCAATGACCATAGCCACTGTGGATGGCTTGGTTAACTATAAGCAGGGCAATTTCAGATCACATTCAGAGCAGAAGAAGCCCCAAGATGAAGGTAAAAAGGAAGGAAAGAAACACCGAGGTCCTAAAGACAAGAAGGAGGGGGCACCCTCCAAACCCAAGGGAGATGGAGCCTCCTAAGGAAAGAAATTCTCATCTAGATGCTTTAGTTGTGACGGACCACATTGGGCTCGTTACTGTTTATCAAGAGAGAAGCTCGTGACTCTTAGATTTTAGGAGAAATCTGAGGGAGAGGGAAATAACATGAACCTAAGGTGTAACCCATTATAGTTGCTAAACATCCTTGTGTGCCAGAAGTCTAGCCCACCCAATGAGCTGATGTTCATAGAGGTCTTCCTCAATGGATAGAAGGTGATAGCAATATTGGATATGGAAGCAATGAACATCTTTACATCTCAACAGTTGGTGGAGAAACTTGGCTTGACCATCACCAAGAGCCAGAGCAAGGTGAAGTCAGTGAACTCAGGGGCACAACCAGTGCATGGTATGATCTCCTCTCCTCTCAGAGTTGCCCTTTGAAAGGAAAATTGTAAATTTATGGTTGTTCCTTTAGGTGAATTTGAGTTGATTTTGGGGGTTGAATTCTTTGTAAGGGCCAAAGCTTTTGTGGCACCACATTTGGGGGGAATGTTGATTATCGATGAAAGGCAACTCAACTTTATCTCAATTAAATGTAAAGAGCCTAAATCGATGTTTCAGTCAAAAGCTTAAATAAATGTGAGGCTAAAACGGGGTGAAGTGACTATGCTGGCTACCTTGGTGGAAATCAAGGAGAACCATATAGTGGAAGTACCCAATTGTGTGGGGGATCTACTAATAGAATTTGCAGAAATGATGCCGCCAGAGCTGCCCAAGGTCTTAATGCCTAGAAGGAAGATAGACCATTAGATAGAGTTGGAACCAAGGGTAAGGCCGCCTACAAGTGTTCGATATCGTATGTCCCCGATGGAGCTTGTTGAACTATAGAAGTAGCTAGATGAGCTATTGGAGGTTGGCTATCTTCAACCTTTGAAGACACCGTATGGAGCACCGGTGCTCTTTCAAAAGAAGCAGGATGGAATGTTGCTAATGTGCATGGATTACTCAGCACTAAATAAAATCACCATAAAAATAAGTACCCAGTGCCAAATGTTGCATACTTGTTTGATTGTTTGTCAAAAGCCAAGTATTTTACCAAACTAGACTTGAGGTTTGGATATTGGCAGGTGTGCATCGCTATTGGGGACAAAGCAAAAATAATGTGTGTAACTTGTTATGAGTCTTTTGAGTTTTTGGTGATGCCATTTGGTCTCACCAATGCCCCTGCCACATTTTGTAATTTGATGAATGATGTGCTATATGATTTCCTAGATAGATCAGTGGTGGTCTATCTAGATGATATTGTTGTGTATAGTAAGAGTCTGGAGGCTCATGTAGAACACTTGAGGCAGGTTCTCTCAAGGCTGAGAGAAAACCATTTGTATGCGAAGAAAGAAAAATGTGAATTTGGTGTCTAGGAGATCTTGTTCCTAAGTCACTGAATATCAAAAGGGAAGATCTGGATGACCAAAAAGTAAAGGCGATTGTGGAGTGGCTCGCTCCAAAGAAGGTGCTTGAGTTGCAGTCTTTTTAGGACTTGTGATGGGATGCAATATCACGTATGTGATATCACAGCCCCCCGTCAGTTCTATAAATAAGAGGTGGCTCTCCCTTATTTCTCCATCTAGATCTAGACCTTAGCCAAACTCTTGCCATTTTTTCATTCCAGAGTTAGAATAATTTCCATGTGCCAGCAGTAGGAGTCCCGAGGTGAACAGATCTTTATTCGAGCAATTCTGTACCTGAGCACATAATTGTGTACAACAATAAAGACAAACTTTTGGATAAACCTTGTTGTGCATGGACTAAGCTAATTAGGATTTAATTACTATTAAATGTTTAAATGCTTTCTAAGAACTTAATCTCTCTCAACCCTCAACTCTCATAGATAAGTGCATTCAGTACGACCACTTTGAGCATGTGTGTTACACTTGGTAATCCTAGTAACAAATAACATTTGGTAACCCCAGTAGCATTGCATTGGTTTAGGGTATGAACGACAAGTGGGAACAGATACTGATGCTAGGATAATTAGAGCTTAGTTAGTGAAAGTTAGTTACTTAGTCTCTTCATCCTTTCTCCTCTTAGCATAGGCGATAAAAACATAAAAGACATATAAATCATGTACCTCAAGTTCACTTAACCATACAACTATGACAAATACAAGTGAGCTTGGGAAGACAGTGACTGATTAACCTTAAGTGTTCCATAAGGCGTGTAGGCACTTAGTCTGTGGAGTTCGATTGGATCACACGTGTAACACTCGTATTCGTATGGTTGAGTGTTAGGGTATCTCGCCACTCATCAACTTGCAAACTATTATCGGTGGTTCCTTGAGGGCTACACAAGAAAGGTAGCTCCCTTGGCCGATTTACTCAAGAAAAACCAAGCATGGGTTTGGTTAGAGGCCTGTGAGAAGACCTTTAAACAAATTAAGGAAGCTGTGACATTGGAACCAATGCGGTGGTGCTCGACTTCGAAGTTCCCTTTGAACTTCATATTGATGCATCTAATCAAGCAATTGGTGGAGTCCTGGTCCAAGAAGGACATCTAGTTGCATTTGAGAGTAGGAAGTTAAAGGACGCAGAGCAATGATATACTGCTCATGAAAAGGAAATGACCATAATGGTGCACTGCTTGAATGTCTGAAGGCATTACCTATTAGGAATGAAATTCATAGTGATCATGGATAATGTGGCCAATACTTACTTTAATGCCTAGAAGAAGCTCTCCCTAAAGTAGGCAAAGTGGCAGGAATACCTTGAAAAATTCAACTTTGAATAGGTTCATCGACCTGGGTGGGAGAACCAAGTAGTGGATGTGTTGAGTCAAAAGGAGGTCTAGGCCTACGTAGCTATGTTGATGATAGTTCACTCGAACTTCATTGACAAGGTGAAAGAACCTGCGAAAGTGGACAAGACCTATTGTCAACTTCGACAATAGGTGCATGAAGGCCTCATAAGAAAATATTGGCTTGAGGCTGATCTCTTTTATGCTCGGGGTAACAGATTGTATCTTCCCAAGGGTGGGGGACTATGACGTGAACTAATAAGAGAAACCCATGATACCCAATGGGCTGGACACCTAAGGGTGAAAAAATGTTAGCTCTTCTATCTCGAGGTTACTTTTGGCCCAAGATGGAAATGGATGTGGAATTGTATGTGAGAACCCATCTAGTATGTCAGCTAGACAAGACAGAGAAGAAGAAGCAGGCTGGGCTTCTTCAACCTCTCTGAATCTTAAAAAGACCATGGAAGTTTATTTCCATGGATTTCATCAACGGTTTCCCACAGGTGGATAGAAATGCATCGGTATTGCTTGTGGTGGATCTGTTCTCAAAATACTTTGTGTTTGTAGCTGCACCTCAGGCATGCACTACAGAAACAATCACCAAACTCTTCTTTTGGCATGTGGTAAAGGTATTCGGGGTACCAAGGAATATTGTAAGTGAGCAAGATGCCTAATTCATAGGGAAATTTCGGGTGGTGTTGTTCTCTTTGATGGGCTTAAAATTAAAAATTTTCATAGCCAACCATCCCCAGAAGGATGGGTAAACCAAGCAGGTGAATGCTTTGGTTGAAGAGTATCTTCACCACTTTGTAATCGTAAGTCAGCAGAATTAGGTTACATTGTTAGACACTGCCCAATTCTGCTATAACTTACATCAAACTTCTTCAATGCGGTTGAGTCTTGCAAAGTTGGTCTTTGGGCATCAGCCCATAATTCCATTGAAGGTGGCGAAATCAAATTTGCAAGAGAAATTCCCAATGGTATATCACTTTGCACACAATAAGTAGGAATTGTATGAGCAAGCTCATGACAACTTAGTATGCTGATCAGAATTGGATGGTCGAGTTCAATGAAGGGGATAAAGTTTTGTTGAAACTTACTCCCCAAATTTGGAAGAAGGTCATCGATAAATGGTATCACAAAGGCCTTCTCCAGAGGTATGATGGACCGTTTGAGGTTGTGAAGAGGGTAGGCAATGTGGCCTATCGATTAAAGTTTCTGGAGCAGATGAAACTGCATCCGACATTTCATGTGAGCTTCCTCAATTCTTTTTATGAGGATGCGGCGAGGCAACAAGTCAAGAGAGCCCCTCCTGGCATTTGAAAGGAATTTCGAAGAACAGCTGAGATGATTGTTAGCCATCTAACCGAAGATACTAGTCGAAAGAATCAGTGCACCAACTACTTAGTCCAGCGGAAGGGCTGTAGTGAAGAGGACGCCACATGGGAACTTGACGTTACCTTATGGTAGTTCGAGGAGTTAATCAAGTGATACTTAGAAAGACTTTCGACAAGGATGTTGAACTCATCCTATGGGGATGGGCTTGTCACAACCTTTTGAGCTACTGATACCAAGGCTCACATGTAGGTTGGCGCAAGCTATGATTGATCCACGCTGTGGGTGTGGAAAGACACTTGTTGGCTAATGAATGCAACACATGCATACATGAAAAGTGGGTTGGGTAACTGGAGTTACCCAAAACAGACGAATCCAAGTGGGATGCATGCAAGGGGGGCTATGGCTGGATTTGTACAGATGCAGTGCATGCACATCTGTTACTGTTAGACGAAGCTAGGTGGGATGCATGCAAGGGGGGCTACAGTTAGGTTTGTCTAGATGTAGGGCATGCACATCTGTTACCGCCACTTAAGGCAAAGCAGATAGAAGATAGAATTGACAATGGGTTACATGCATACTCTGTGTTGGATATGCAAGTAATGGATTGGTAGCGCTAGTTATGGGAGCATACTGACAAGGCCAGGTACGCCCACGCCTATAAATACAAGAGGTGCTGCTCACATTGGGGCAACCTACTGTACATGTTGTATTATACCTTTATGTGTGAGTAAAGGTTGGTAGTTTTCCCAGAAGCGTGTTTCCTTTGTGCTTGAGCATCACTGGGCATCGTTGTGAGTAG
>MNCI01007961.1:11228-33790 GCA_015680685.1 Gnetum montanum
TTGAAATAGGAAGATGGATTAATCTTTAAAGAAAGTAGTGTATCTATAAATTTTGTATACATGAGGTAGTGGAAGATGAAGAACATATCTTTTTGAAGTGTCTTTTCTTTAATGATCTATGTCTTAATATAGTATTCAAGCAAAAGCTTTGCTTTACTTGTTTGAGTTGAAGATGTCAAATTTATGTCATTTTCTGGATAAGGTCTTCAAGACCCATAATGATCATATTAAACCCTTATTAAAATAAGTGTTTTCTTTACAGTCTCACAAAAAGGTAATTAAGCATTCCATTTTCTTTTCATATGCATTGCTCTTAATGGAAGAGCAACAATAACTTCGTTATAGACATTTACCGCCCACAAGTTTCCATGACAAACTAAGGGTATATCTTGGGGCTTCGGGGCTGTTCTGAATTTATGCCTTCGATGGGAATTGAATGGTTTATGAAAATATAACGCTAATCCTTCGGATATTGTTTGATTACTTATTGGTTTGTAACGTTCACCTCATCTAAATTATTAGGTAAAAAAAATTTCTAAATTTCCGTTAAGCCGATTGCAAAAGATGAGAAAGAAAGAAAGCAATAAGATTTTCCTTTCAAGAGCAGTTGAGGTGCATATAGCGCAGATTGTGACGCTACTTGAAATGCAGGACACACAAAACCCATAATCCTCTTGTGTAACGGGTTTTTCCTAAGCTGATGTGTTTATCGAATTCCAGAGGTAAGTAACTCAGAATTCGATTTGTTTGGAAAGTTCCTCTGCGCCATTTGTGGTCTATGGTAAGGGTTTTCATTTGTGCAAAATAGTGACATCTTTACAAAGTCAGAAACGCAATTCCATAGCAGCTCATCTCCATTGCATTCGGATATCAGTCCACCACTTGATCTAGTCTATCCGGGAATCAAGTCTGTACCCAACTGTGAAGACTCGAAAATTCATCCAAATTTTCAGCAGTTGGGCTTCTATCTGTCACCATTTCCAACAACAGGACACCATACCTGTAAACATCTCCCTCTGCAGACACCATTCCTCCTCCTCCATACTCTGCAAATTCCAAACCCATGTCAAAACGCACCCAATATTAAAATGCCCTTACCAGTAAAGATTCGAATAATAATCAAAATCGCAATAAAGAAGACAAATTCAAGACCATTAAGCAAGGGGTTAGAGGAAAAACAACTAGAGCTAATGTAGCAAGTGGTGTACCAGGAGGAATATATCCAATGGAGCCTGCAAGAGCCAAAGTTGAAGAGATTGAAGATGTGGAATCAGTGCAGAGGAGCCTTGAAATACCAAAATCAGCAACATAAGCAACCATTTGTTCATCCAAAAGGATGTTGCTGGGTTTTATATCACAATGGATGATTTGAACACTGCAATGATGATGCAGATATTCTAGTCCATGAGCAATATCCATTGCTGTGGTCAGCACCCCTCTAAATGTCAGCCATTCATTGTCTCTCAAGGCCTCTGCCAAACTTCCTTTGGGCATCAGTTCCATAACTAGTGCAGTGTGTCCCCCTTCCCAACATATGCCCATAACTTTTACCAGATTTCTATGCTTAACCATGCTCAAGGCTCTGCATTCTGCAACAAAAGTTTTCAAGGCTTATTCATTGTTTCTGTTGAGAAGTTTAATAGCCACTTCTGTGCCATTTCTGACAGTGACCCTGTACACAGAAGCCAGGAGAATCGACTGATGTAGATCTTCGACAACCAGTTACTGGACTCAGAAATCATTTCATCTGCATCCCTGCCGCTGGAACTTTTATGGTTATCTCCTTGCACAGTAAATTGATACAAAAACAATGATGCCGAGTAACAAAGCACCACCTAATGCAGAAACTGGAGCAATGAATTTTACTTTAGAACCAGAATCATTGTTTTCGTTGGATATACAAGCAGGCAGCCCTATCCACTCTCCACAAAGCTGTGGATTCCCCCGAAATGATTGACCGGTGAATTTACGGAATGGTCCCCTTTTTGGAACTTGTCCAGTGAGATCATTGAATGAAAGATTGAAACTTTGAAGCATCTACAATTTTTCAAGATCAGAGGGTAGGGAACCAGAGATATTGTTATGGGAAAGGTCCATGGAGATTAGGTATCCCAGCTCGCTCAGAGCCCTTGGAATGGATCCTTCAAAATCGTTAAATGATAAATTCAGAAATTGCAGGTTGCTGCAGTCTTCAAGAGTAGCTGGAATGTTGCCACTGATTCTGTTTGCTGAAACATCTATGGCAAGTGTGTGAATCATATGACCAATTTCTGCCGGCAATTTTCTGTGCAGAGAATTGTATGACAAATTAAAATAGACCTGAATGTTATACAGATTTGCCACTTCTGGTGGGATGGAGCCATCAAACATATTTGAAGAAAGGTCTAAAAGCTCTAATTTATAGCATTCTCCTAAGCTGGAAGGTATGGTACCTGATAATTTATTATGATCCAGGACTAGACGTCTCAGATTTTGTAGGTTACCAACTGTATCAGGAATGCCACCGGTCAAGAAGCTATGCGATATTGAAAGCTCATTTAGAGTAGTAAGGCTGCCAATTTCAGATGGTATGCTGCCTTGCAATTTGTTGTTTCCTATTCCAATTCTTTGATTTTTCTTGATTTCTCCCACTAACCCAGAAATATTACCTGTGAGTTCATTACCAGATAAATCAAGATTTTATCAAGTTTCCCATTCTTGACAAGGGTTGCCAAGGAATTGGACNATATCAAGTTTCCCATTCTTGACAAGGGTTGCCAAGGAATTGGACCAGATATACGATTCCCTTTCAACTTCAGTGCAGAAAGGTTTCTTGGCAACACTAGCATGCGACGGGGCAATGTTCCGGTCAAGTTGTTGAAGGATAAATCCAGAGATGTTAGGTTGGAGCAATTGGAAAGAACAGACAAAATTGAAACAGTGCCAGAGCCATCACTCACAAGATGATTGGACATTGCAGTGAAACTGAGCAGGGGCAACTTTCCCAATTCTGGAGGAATGGTTCCTGTCAGCTGATTGAGATCAAAATCAACTTTAGCAAGATTAGTGCAATTGCCCAGTGAGGAATGTTTCCTGTAAGCCTGTTCTCTGGCAAGTAGAGCACATTAAGATTTTTCAGCAGGCCCAGTTAGGAAAGAACATTGCCTGTCAAGGCATTTCGGTGCATATCTACCTCCATAAGGCCATTTATTTTACAAATTGATTCAGGGATGCCACCTATCAAATTAGGATTCTTCAAAATAAATAAGAATTCAAGATTCTTGAGTTTACCAATTTCTGCTGGTAAGGTACCTGATATGTGGGTTTGAAAAATCCCCAAGAAATTGAGGGCAGAGAGGTTTCCCATAGAAGGGGGAATTGGTCCGGAGAAATTGTTTGTCTGTAGAGCAAGAAACTCGAGACTAGACATGAGTTTACTGTTGGAAGGGATGGTGCTGCCATGCAAATTATTATGTGCAAGAGACAGTACCTGCAACTGAGTGAGGTTTGTAAAAGTTTCAGGAATGGTTTCCTCTAGCTCATTTCTGCAGAGGTAGAGGGACGCTAGGTTTTTCAACAGACCTAACTGGGAAGGAATTGGACCATGAAATGAATTATTGCAGAGATCTAAGTAAGTGATATACAATAGATTTCCAAGGGAGGGAGATATGGTACCTTGGATTTGCATATCATGAGGATCAAGCTGCACCACTGCCAGCTGAGTTACATTCAACATTGTCCAATTGCAGTGGGAAGTGTTAGAAAGCCAATTCTCTAAAGCTCCAGAAGGATCACACTCCACCATTTTCTTGAATTCAAGCAAGCTTACAGCCTCTTCTTCAGTGGATTGTGCAAAGTAAAAAGCAGCATCCCAAACCAAAACGGTAACTAAAATTGTTTGCCATAGCATCAACACCATTCTGCACGCCATATTTACATTCAAATAGTACAAATACAGCTCCACATAACTTGCTGAAGGATTTGTTACTTCATTGCTGTTATATTCGTGAAAGAAAGCAAAAATGGAACCCACTGCTGTACATTGCTGAACAAAAATTTTTACCCCAATTTACACTTACCACGTTTCTTAACGTACGTTGAATCCAAGCTGCGACTTTTAGATCCAAGCCAAACAGACTTTTCAAAGGCAGCCGTCCTGCGTTGGTGGTCGTTGAAATATGGTGCGCTGAAAAGGATACGTGGCAATGTGATAAAATTGTCAATCGGTACTATCAATCCAATTTTTTTTCGTTGACGGCAAATCCAAAACTTTTGTTTTATTGTTTTTCACGTTGATTAATAACACCGTTATAGTTAAAAAGTTCAAAAGGATGCAGGTGTTGCCCAGGTAATTTTAGGTTACCGGTTACATTTTACTAAGCCGTACTGAGTTATAACTTGTATAAATCTTGGGGTGTATCTGTATTTCAATTATTTCAAACTCTAACACTGTCCAAAAATTAAAATGATGCAGTTGGCCAATGACATGAATTATGAATTATTAGATATTTGATCTTAAAAAGGATTAATGATGTTAGCCTTAGTGAACTAGTGTTCTACCATAAAACTATTAACATAGTTTGGATTTATCATGGATGGATTTTTCCCAAGAATGGTGAGGTGATTTGTGTTTGGATGTATGGCAACTCACATGATAGCAATTGGTCAGGAGACTAGGTCACTTGGTCTTAGCAATTGTGTTGGTGTTGTGGATTTATGTCATGCTTATTTTGGCAGAGGTCAAGCCCACGTTGCCAATGTTGCAGCAATGAATCTTGTGGTCGTTCAACTAGAAGATACTCCTCCCCATTAGCCATGTTTATGACAAGTTTCAGAGTTAGTACCATTTTAGGAGTTTGGGCCAAGTTAGGAGCTACCAATCAACACATATTTGCAATTTGTAACATAGACTAGTGTTAAACCCTTTACATACACCCTTGGTATGGAATGGCGATTATGGTGTATATATGGATATAGGTTTAGTGCGTTAAGTTAGTTAATTATGATAGTGATTTAAATGTTACGATACTTTGGCTATTATTTACATGTTTAACTAACATAATTATATAGACTGGTAATATGAGATGTGTTAGACAAGCGATGTGGTTGACAAGGATGTTGAATTGAGATAAAAGAATAACTATCCAATATTTGTTTATGCTTTATATGTGATTTTGGCATTTTATGCATATGAGCTAGAGAGTTATGTTAAGTAATGTTTGAATGTGATTTTAGTATGTGGACGTGTACTGTGTTTGATATGGATCTTGTATTTTTGAACAAATTTTGATTTGGAGTCCTAGTTTGTCTATTATATCATCATTATCATCATCATCATCCTAGCCTTGTGTCAACAAAATGAGGATATTTACCTCTATGAAGAGCTAGATCTTTAGTTATTTATAGTTTCTTCAAATCCTCTTCACATCTTTATTTTTTTTTCATATCTTCTTTGATTTTTCTTTTAGTGGCTTTCTTAGAATAATGATGTAGCAACCTTTATTTATAGGCTCATTGTCTAATCTTTTTTGCATATGTCCAATCCATCTAAGTCATGATTGTTGGAGCTTATTCAAAATAGAAGTCTTTCTCTGATGTTTGTATTATATAGTTTATCTTTTATAGTAACATTCAACATTTATTGAAACATTCACATTTATTGCCACATTGATTTGTTATTTATATCTCTTTTGTACTACCCAACATTCAACACTATATAAGATAGTAGTTGATGGGACGCGATATTGCATGGACCGTGATATCGTGTACGCGATATCGTGTACGAGATATTGTGTCTGCTGCGATATCGCATCCCCCGCGATATCGCGTACGCGATATTGTGTCTTCCCCTATGATATCGCAGTCCATCGCAATGTCTATAAATAAGAAGCAGCTCTCCACAGTTTTTCATACATTAGTTTAGTTCCTTAGCGAAGCTCTGGCAGTTTGATCCCTCCAGAGATAGATTATTTTTTAGTTTATGCCTGCAATGTGGTGAATGTAATTGTACGACATCCTTTATTCGAGTGTGACGTACTTTGACACGCACATGACCGGCAATAAAGATCGAGATTACTTCATCATTGTAGCATTCACTTTGTTATTTATTTATTTATTTAATTGTTATTTACTGCTTTCCTAATTAGTTCCTCTCACCCTTATCTCTTAGTGACGCGGAATGAGTACGACTTAATCATGAGCATTTAAGTGTGACTACTTGGTACCCAGTGGTGTACCTAGGCCATGCGCTTGGTAATCCCAGTGGTAGTCGTGCACGAGGTCCAAGATGTGTACGAATGATTAAGGAACAGATGCTCATCGCACTTAGGCTAGATTAGATTTTCTTACCCTTTCCTCCTAGCTTAGCGTAGTTAATATTATTTTCCATTGCCTTCAGGAGTAACTTAGATTAGGAACACATCATACACCTCACTCTGGACTAAACCATACATGACAAATATAATACTAGTCCAGGTGGGAAGACAACGAACTGTGACCTAAGGATAACTATTTGGGTGCCACAACTAGTCCTTCTGTGGAGTTCGACTGGATCGCACGTGAAAACGTTCGTATTCGTATGGTTGAGTGTAGGGGTATCTTGCCACTCATCATTGTCACCGTTGTCGAGGATGGTGCTAGTTATCTAGATTAGTTATATCATACAAGGTCGTTGTATAAGGACTTAACGATATATCTCTTAGGAAGAAGAAATAATTATAAAAAGTCACATATAAATTCACACACATGTTCACAACCATGCCTCTCCTACAAGACGATAATAATGCCATACTTAGTGAGGAAGTTCATTGGAGAACCAATGAACTATATGATGATGAAGATTGGAGTATACAACCTGAAGTGGGGGTTTTTTATAAACATGAATGAAAGCAACGTCATCCCAACACATGAAAGCATAACTTACCTGATGACGATGAAACCTTACTGGCCACTATAAGCTTAACGCAAATACAAGAGGCTGTTCGAATCTCACATAGGCATTGTAAAGAGAGCCATCTACCTAGGCTCGATTTAAACAACTTTCCTACTTTTTCAGGAGGCTATGACTTAGATCCATATCAACATTTACAAGCCTTCTACGATGCCTACACATGGAATAACATTGATAACAGCTGGCAAAAACTTAAGCTCTTTCCAATTATACCCGTTGACTAAGCAAAAGTATGGTATAGATTGTTAAAACCAAATTCAATACGATGCTGGTCAACAATGGTATAAGTCTTTAACAAAAAATATCAAACCTACACAAGAGTGTCAACCTTGAGGAAACAAATCCAAGGATGGAAACAAGCACAACATGAACCCTTGGACATGGCCTTAGAAAGATATTATGCACTGTTGAACAACTATCCAGGCCATGGGTTTTCCAAGGAAAGGCTACTATATCATATCATTGATGGGCTACGTAATGAAACAAGAGAGACCTTAGGAATGTATGCCCAAGGTCAACTATACGAACTACGAACCCATCAAGTCCAAGAGCTTATTAAACGGATAGCAAAGAAGAAGGAGAATTAGCTAGATGGGAGAGTGTGGAAAAACATCAACGAGACCAAAATCTCAACTTAACAAAGGTCCATGATCATAAAAAGGAGAAATCAACAAATCTCAAGGTGGAAACATCATCTTTGCCAATACAACAATCGTTAGAAGAAGCCGAGGAAAAGATCAATAAGATGTTGGAATGGACATATCAAAAGTGTGGAGAATTTATCAACAACATTGGGGATAGATTTTTGACAACCCAAGAAGTAGGAAAAAACATTAGACATTTGGAGAAAAAGAATGAAGGGAATAAGCGCTCAACTGCCAATCATACGTATGAATGCAACATATGTTTGTACGATCACCCCAAGGGCCAATGCCCAATATTGTTACATCTACAGGAGCATTGGGAAAACACACTACATCCAGAGTTTGTACAGTGATACTGTGTTTGATCACAGTGGCAACAATCCCAGTCATGGAGGAGACCACCCTTAGACTAGAGACACCCTTCATATTATTTGAATCCAAATGCTTATCGAGTTCAACATCCTGTTTCTTCAATTGGGCCAACATACTCTATCCCACCACATTACTATTCTCCACAATACTATCAACCCATGCCTTCAACACAACCACCACCTTGTGCTTCTTATACTACTTCTAACTTTCAACATTCTTATCCTTTTCCTCCTTCCACAGTGCCACCAACTGTTCCTAAGGTGTTTGTGCCACAGCAACAACCCACGAACAATACTTGTGCCACCACTACCAACAGCAGTGAGAACCCTTAACAACATTAAAAGCACCCCTTCTTTAAACACGACCATAAGAAGGGACAACACAATTCTGAGGCCACTGCATCTTCCAACACAGCACAAGTCCCACACTATGGTGCACCCTCATCTTCGAACCCAATGCCTCATGTAACTTCATCAAGGCCACCAACTAACACTCCAACAACCATGAGGCCCAATGAACACAACCATGGGAGGCATCATCCTATTCCTTGCATACCCTCTAACAGTCACCAATATCATAGTGGGTCAACTCATTATTTGGGAACTACATCATATAAAGTGCCACACTATGCTTACTATTATCAAGTGTGTGAACCCCGAGGGGATAAGTATGACTGGGCCTCAATACTTCCAACATGCAAGGATCCTCATCATTCATTTATTAATCCTTGCCATGCTCTACTATTTAGTTATGGGGGATATCCCCCATTCTAAAAACAAGCAGGATTAATAACCACTTTTTATTTTCTTTGATTTTACAACTTTTTATTTTTCAGTTTTTCATTTTTCAAATTTTTGTGTTTTTGTCCTTTTACGTATTGTACGTAATCTCATCTATGAATAAAACACTCATGTGGATCATTGGTTAAGGTGTGTTTTATGTTATTAAGTCATGAGTGATCAATTATTTGGACACTGAGCCCATTACATCCACTCATCCATTCTACAAATAAGAGGTTCTGTTCTAGGGTACAGTGATATTCCTGACAATTTTAAAACTTAAAATTAATTTTGTGTTCATTGTACCCCGAATGAAAAAGGATGGACCAAGAGGGAATGATTAGGATGTGACATCAAGGGGACTTGTGGATTCTCTTTGGTGACGTCTGTGAGAGTTATCATGCAACGTGGTTGTACTAAGATCCTTGTAGATCTAACAAAAATGGGAGTAAGAGTAATCAAAAGGGCACTCAAAAATCAAATGCTATTCTAGGGGGCCCCACTGGAAAGACATGCACCCATGCTTAAAGGTTGGCGGCTTCTCTAGATTCAGTATTTAAAAAAAAAAAGGAGAAAAAGAAAAACAAAGTGCCATAAAAAAAAGTCACTCCTCCCTTGAATGAAACACCAAGTGATCGTATGCCTTGTTGTTATGGTACTATCATAGTTGGTCATCATGGGATGAAACAATGCGATGTCATTGATTAGAGGAATGGACTTGGTCCTGATCTTGGAATGACAGGTTAATGACACCTTAATCATGCTTTACATGCAGGATTCGTTGTGCCCTCGGTCAGTTACCTTATGTCCCAATCTCTATGATCCTTTCTATACTTCGTCTCATCTCACTATTCGTGTAATTGTAAGCTTGTGTCCCATGTAGCATAGAATTTTCATCTTAGTGTGGTGATATTTACATGTGTGTGTTTTGTGGAGTTAGTATGGATTACATGTAACCCTTCTAGTGCCCATAGACACTTTAAGTGTAGTTACACAAGGGCATATTAGGTTGGAACCTGCTTTGGGGAGGATCCACTTGTGTAATCTCTTGTAATCTTCACTTATGATATAGCTCATACACACAATTTCTTATCCTTAGCTTCATTTTTCAATTGATTTTCTTTCCCTACTATTATCCCTCTAAATTTTAACGTTCCGATGTATCATTACATAACCTTTTTCTCATCACCCAAGGTTTTATTGATAAAAATTCACACCATTATCATTAATGGTGCCTCTCGAATTAATGAAATTACCCTAGAACATATTATTAATTTCCAATGTCCTCAATATTCACCATTAATTTCAAGAAAATTCTTTAAAAATTCAGTATTTCCTTGGTGTCTCACATCACTAGGGACGAGATATGACGTGATATCGTGTACATGATGTATCGTATGCGATATCGTGTTCTATATGCCTATAAATAGGTACCCTCGCCACAACACTTAGCATCATTTTTCCATTNCTAAATTTTTTGAAATTTATCATCACCCAAAGGACATCAATTGGGGTAATTAACTTAACACTTAGAATATTTTTGCCTAAAAATCATATAACCCTTAGGTATAATGGGAAACTAAAATGGCAACCACCTAAGTCACATGATCCATTATTATAAACTTTTGGGCACGATCACATGTGATAAAATAAGATCATTAATAAAGAAAAGCAGTAAGGTATAACTTGACTTCAAAAACAACCTTACTAACGCTTGACCTGTGTGATTGCAGATTGTCTCAAAACATGCACAACAGCAGGGTCCTACTCAAGGTGGCAAGAAACGATCTCAAAGAGGTGGAAGAAAAGGTCCTGCTAGAAAACATGCAGAACAGGAGGAGCACTCATTCAGCATCCATCAAGATGAACCTCCTACCAGATGGTCTGGGCAGGCAGAAGGAGGAGCTGTTGCTACGCCTGAACTGGGACAACAACTCACGTTGCCCTTAGAATGCGTTCAGGCTATCCTTGAGAAGTCCACATTTTCTACGGTGATTATGGAGTTGAACTTTGAATCCTTTGCAGAGTTCACTCATGAGGCTATTAGGGATCACCTCAAGGGGTCTCCCTTCTAGCCTATCCTCTCTGAAAGTGGTGCCTGGTACTTAGGGGAGACGTACCAATTTTGGCACAATACAGAGCAAGGCACCCCTGTTAATATTTGTGGTGTGATAGTTGACTTCTTTATGCAAGCCATTTCTTAAGTGTTAAATCTTCTAAATACAGGGCCCCACATTGCTTGGTTATGCACCCATTCAGACCCTGATGTGTGAAAGGATTGGTTGGAAAAGGCTTATGGTAGGGATAAAGAATTTGGTGAATTAATGACGGAAGAGAGAGTTTATTTCAAAATTGGGACATATCACGTCTTCCCAACAAAAGGCTTAAAAATAATATCCACGTATGTGGCTAGAGGATGTGCAGTGTTGATGGGAAAGGTTAATGCTAACCTACCCCATCTATATTTGATAGAGATCCTGAGGCGGTTCGAAGAACGAAAGATAGGGAAGATGGCGCTACCTTTCCCTTGTCTTATCAAAAAACTTTGTTGATGTGCTGGAATTCGAGGATACACCAATGACGTCCTTTGAAAAGCCCAAACTACTTCATATGCTGAATTGCTAAAGGCACCAGCTCCAAGAAAAAGCACTAGCGAGGAGCTAAGACAAGAATAAGAAGAACAAGAAGAAGAACAGATGGCTGTACCTAGTAAACTTCCAGCCATAGGTCCCAGCCAACAACAACAAGTAGGGCCTAGCACTGGCCAGGATCAGCTGCCACCACCGCAAGACTACAGATTGTTGATGAGCCATATTAGGGCCATCATTGAGATGGTTAGTTGGGGAAGTCGTGATGATGCAAACCTCTTCTGTGTCATTGATGATACCATACAACCTATAGTTTCATTATATCGTAGATGGGGTGAAGTATCCATTTAAATATAAGGAAGGGAAAGTAGATGGTGGCAACAGATCTCAGGAAATGCAACATCTTTTCAGGTGTAGTTAGAGACTGGTGAAGGGGCCACTGTGGTGGTCATGTAACACCAGAATGCCACGGGAGCTGCAGAAGTGGTTGCAAACCACATCAAAGAATCTTTTAATGTATCTATTATGACACCGGAAGATCTCTCAAGAGCACGTGATGCTCAAACTTTGGCTGGAACCTCGATGACTCCTGCGGAACATGAGGATGTACTTGACAGATTGCTTCAAACAGGAAAAGTAATGACGTCCCTATTTGACATCCCTTAGGATGTCATAGCAATTCAATTAGACCTCATTTCCACAAAGGGGAAGCTTGTCTTATCAGAAGTAAGGGCCGAGCATGTTGAAGCTGAAGTGCAGAAATTGTAAGAGTAGCTCGTAGCCTTACAAGTAGCACAACGAGACCCTCTGCAGTTTGTTCCTGCAGACCAACTAGAAAACTTTAGAACCGAGCAACTAACAATGCTAATTGTAGAGAATAAAAGGGTGGTAGAATAAAAGGAGAGGCTGTTTAGGATGCCTCCACATCACAGGTGCAAACCCATGCGCATCTTAAGGCACTCAAGGCCTTAGAAGAAGAAAATAAGCAGTTGGTTGCTGACAACCTTCAGTTGACCATTGTAAAGAAACAAAAGACTGTTCTCAATGAACACTTTCATCAGTTACAAGAACAATTTATCTGGGTCAACCAAGATGTGAGTCATTTAGCCAAAGAAAATTGAATTCTCTCAATGGAGGAGGTATGCGCTATTTGTCAAAATTCAGCAATTGGGATAAGCACGTGACAAAATGAGGCTAAATGACACGAGAAGCTGAAGGAGCACTTCTGGGATCAGGTGGGGATGTATAAATAGATCCTTGAAAAGGAGATCCATATGGCCAAGGCCCAAATCAACACTCTCAGTGCTGAACACACTAATTGGTGGGTAGTATTGGACACATATGCCTTCGTCCACCAAGCGGAAGTTAAGAACCGAGACCTGCAGATCCAGGACTTGACAGAATACATGGAGTTGGCAAACCTTAGATATACCAACCATGCCATGTTAATAGCAAGGCACCCGAGAATAGAGCTTGAGCAGCAAGTAGCTTCCACCCATATCAAATATGAAGCAGAATTTGTAGAGTGCAAGAAGCTGGTTGATAAACTAGATGTTGCAAATTTTGAACTTGAGGTGGTCAAAGCAAGCTACCAAGGATAGAAAGACAATGCAACTGACTTGGCTCTACGGCTAACAGATCTTCATGAATACAAGAATAAAGCTAGAGCCTATGAAGAGGAAAGACAGGTGTTCACAGCGTGGTATGTCAAAGCCAACCAGATGTTCCTGCAACTACCCTGTCCATGGAAGGTGTCAACTCCGTCAAACATTGGAACACTAGCATGGATGGCACAAGACCCTTGGAATAAAGAGGAAAAGCTCTAGGCCATACTTCAATGCCATCAATCTTCAAAGCCTGAAGCACATGAAAAAGGGAAAGCACCCATGGAGGTGCCACCGCCACCAGGAACTATATGAGTTCCACATTTTTGTAGTTGTAGCATTTTATTATGTTGTGTCTTTCCACACTGCGGCATCGTTTCATTTCATTTTTTTCATCTAATAATCCCATACCTATCCATTGTGTAATCACTATAACATGAGGATGTGTTTTTATTTAGTCGTGGGGGTATGATGGGATGTGATATCGCATGGACCACAATATCGCATATGCAATATTGCATCTGCTGTAATATCGCATCCCTCATAATATTGTGTACATGATATCACAGTCTGCTGCAATTTCTATAAATAAGAAGTAGCTCTCCATAGTTTTTCATACATTAGTTTAGTTCCTTAGCGAAGCTCTGGCAGTTTGATCCCTCCAGAGATAGATTATTTTTCAGTGTCTGCCCACAGTGTGGTGAATGTAATTGTACGACATCCTTTATTTGAGTGTGACGTACTTCGACACACACATGACCGGTAATAAAGATTAAGATTACTTCATCATTGTAGCATTCACTTTGTTATTTATTTATTTATTTAATTTTTATTTACTACTTTCCTAATTAGTTCCTCTCACCCTTATCTCTTAGTGATGTGGAATGAGTACGACTTAATCACGAGCATTTAAGTGTGACTACTTGGTACCTAGTGGCATACCTAAGCCATGCGCTTGGTAATCCTAGTGGTAGTCGTGCATGAGGTCCAAGATGTGTACGGATGATTAAGGAATGGATGCTCATCGCGCTTAGGCTAGATTAGATTTTTTTACCCTTTCCTCCTAGCTTAGCATAGTTAATATTATTTTCCATTGCCTTCAGGAGTAGCTTAGATTAGGAACACATCATACACCTCACTCTGGACTAAACCATACATGACAAATATAATACTAGTCTAGATGGGAAGATAGCAAACTATGACCTAAGGATAACTATCTAGGTGCCACAACTATTCATTCTACAGAGTTCGATCGAATCGCACATGAAAACACTCGTATTCGTATGGTTGAGTGTGGGGGTATCTCGCCACTCATCAGTAGTCCTACTTGTTGTTCTATAAAATTTCTCCTTAAATTTTATTTTTATTCTTTCATCACATAGAACATAGCTACCTTGCCTCCATTTTGATCATCCTGTCTCAATTCTATTTCTTATATCTTTATAAATTTCACCATCTAATTACAGGATTGATCCCAAGTAGCAAAATTTTTTGTAATAATGGATCTTTTTTTTTTCAATTTTCACTTCTATTTCACCACTTCATATCTTATTAAAATTATACTTTGGATATTTTGTCTTACTTTTGCTAATTTTTAAGCCATTTGATTCTAGAGTATATCTTCACTTTTTCATTTTAGAAGTAATATTTTCTTGAGGTGTATCCACCAACACAATATCATCTATAAATGGCATATACCAAGGGATTTCATCTTGCATTTCCTTTGTTAGTTCATCCCTATAATGGTAGATAAGTATGAGCTAAGCATAGATCCTTGATGTAGATTTGCAATGACTAAAAAATCAAATGTTATTTCATAGGCTATTTTAATTTTAGTGATAACTCCTTCATACATGTCTTGAATCACTTAAAAATATTTATCAAGGATGTTTTTCGTCCATAAGGTCTACCAAATAATATCTCTAGGCACTCTATCATATACCTTTTCTAAGTTAATAAAAATCATATGTAGATTTTTTGTATGATTTCTAAATTTCTTCATTGATAATTCTATCACTAAAATAACCTCTTTACTAGATCTCCTTATTATAAATCTAAATTAATTTTTTAACATTTTTTATTCAAGTTTGAGACATTGCTCTATGACTCTCTTCGAAGGCTTCATAGTGTGGTGATAAATTGTGTTTTTCATACGCTCTAATATTGGGGTGGCCGTGATATCGGGTACGCGATATCGCAAACCAAGATGCGATATCGTATATTTGATATCATAGGGTTACTCTTGGGTCTATAAATATAGTGCCTAGGTGAACAATTGAAAGGAAGTTTTTGGTAGTCAAGGAGCGAAATTCTTGTAGTTTGTCCATTTGAGAGTTAGAATATTTTCCAACTGCCTGTAGCAGGAGGTCTAAGCATGAACATATTTTTATTCAAGCATTGATGTACCTGAATACACAATTGTGTTGGCAATAAAGATGAACTCTTTGATTCATTCCTTGCAGCACTTGAGACTTTCTTTCTTACACATTTATATTTCATACAATTTATATAAATATTATATATGAAATAATTAATTTTGATTAATCAAGCAACTCATTAAGATACATAAGCATGACCCCTTCAAACATATGTGTGACACTTGGTAGCTCAGAAACGATTAGCGTTTGACAACCTTGCAATGTTTGCGCAAAGTTCAGGATGTGTCTAGGAAGTGGAAACATTTACTTGTGTTAGGCTAGATTAGACCATAGTTTACTTAGCATTTAATCACTCTTACTTTCATTCTTGTTCTAGGTAAATAATTTGATAAAAACACAAAATAATAAAAATCTTATGCCTTAATCACACTTAACCATACAATTGCACTCCACATGTGGGATTGGGAAGACAATGAATGGACAAAACACATGCATTGTTTAACTCTAGTGTACTTAGTAATTATAGTCTACAGAATTTTACCAGATCACATGTGAATGCCTATGATTTGTATGGTTGGGTGTAGGGGTACCTCATCGCTCATCATTGGCGCCATTGCCAAGGACTATAGTTCTTCATGCACTATCTAAACCCATTGAAACTTAGTAACCTCATTGTTCGAACCTTAAGAGTCAAATCCTAAGAAAAAAAAATTATTATTATCATTAAATTAAACTTTAACTACACACTGCTTACAAGTTCATTAACACAAAATGTCTTCTTCTTATAGGAGCCCATCTCTTCCCAAGGTACTCTAGGTACTTCAGCAATACTAGGTGGTATATGCTCATCCTGATGAATATGTACCTGACTTCACCTTCATCTTGCATCAAGATGAACTATTGCAGTGATGCAATATGGAAGGTAACATTGTATTGCCACTTGATCGATCTGTTCCAGAAATGCTTCAGCTAATGCTCACATGGCACGAGCTTCAACATCTTCATGGAGAATACAAGATGCGAAATCTTGACGCAAGGGATTATCATCCCATTGAAGAAAAAAGATTAAGGGATCATCAGCTGGAGCACCAACATGAGCTTGTGAAGGGCAAAGGGTCAAATATTTTTCTACCTCCACTTGGCCCAATTGATGAAGGTGACCACTTCTTTAGTGATTATTCTCTCTTTGACTTTGTTCAGGGAGCCCTTAACCAAAATGTATAATCCACAATTCATAATATAGTTTTTGGTTAAAACAGATCCAATGAAAAAAATGGATCTAGAAAAGTAAGTCAGGAAAAGGGGAACAAAGGAGATCATGATCGTAATCATGGTCATGAGCATCAATGGAAGGGTAAGAGGCATCAACATGGAGCAAGTTCCCCTTCTTCTTCCCCTTCATTATCTTCTTCTTCCTCTTCATCTAATTTAGATTGTGGCCACAGAAGAAATAACCATGATGAAGGTAATCGATGGGACTAGAACAATAGAAGGAACCATTGGGAAAGTCATGATCAAAGACATGGGCAATCTAGAGAGGTCCATCATTAAGAAAGAAGGGCTAGTAGAGAACATCATAGGCACCACCATCATGGCCTTGATGAACATCTACTTGCTACTTAGGACATGTTGAATATTGCAGAGGCTATGAGGATTCCAACAAGGCACATGAAGGATAGCAGAATAAAAAGGCTAGACATGAACAACATCCCTTGGTTTAAGGGAGGATATGATGCTGATCCAAAAAATCATCTTCAGGCCTTTCAAGATGCATGTGCCTTGTAGAATATTGAGAATGACTGGCAAAAGATGAAATTATTTCCAAGGACATTCATAAAGGAAGCAAAAATTGATATTGATCCTTGAAGCCAAAATCAATTAGGCATTGGAGTATGATGTTAGAGTTGTTCAATGACAAATATCAAACATACTCCCAAGTATCCAATCTAAGGAAGCATATTCAAGGGTGGAAAAAAGGAAATCATGAGCCCTTGGATGCTCCTATTGGCTGATACTAATCTCTATTGCATAGGTGTCCTAGCCATGGATACTCTTAGCTTGATCAGCTTTTCCATATCATAGACAGGTTGCAATCTGAAACCAGGAAAACCCTTAGTGTCTATGCCCAAGGGAGATTGACAAAGTTAAGTGCTCATCGGATTCAAAAATGAATTGAGTAGGTAGCTAAGGAAGAGGGAGAACTGAGAAAATGCAAAAGTGCAAAAGAATACAATAGGGATTCTTCTATTCGGAAAAGGAACGTTCAATTTTGTGACAATGAGGATGAATTCACCAGAGATGAGGTGGTTAACCAGAAAACCTTGCCACTCCAGAATTTGCAATCAAAAATTATGGCTAAGGTTAATCAATTATGAGACTCCATATAGGTTTCAAGATTTCTTAAAAATTATTGAAGAGTCCAAGGAGTAAAGTGGTGAATGTGAGCACTGGAGGCATAAGGAAGCTGAAAGTGCCATATCTAAGGATAAAGGTAAAATGGTTGTGGCTAAAAACTTTGATGATGATGGTAGGTGTGACGTCTACTACTATGAACATCATAAGGGATGTTGTCCAGTTATGTCACACTTGCAGGAATCTAGCGTGTATGCCTTACATCAATGACTTGCACAAAGGCAAACACCCAAAATATTTCCTTATCTACAAGGCAATCCTCAATAGTTTCACCAACCATAGCAATACTATCCAAGTGGAACTCCACCGCAATCCTACGAATTGTACTAGTAGTGGCAGCAACCACAATCATGGGCATTGCCACCTCCAAGATAGTAATACCCTTATCAGCAACTAGATCTCTTACTATGTTTAGTAACCTTCATCTCCATGGGACTCCTCTAGTCATGTTTCTACTTACTAACCTCACCACTACCCTCATGTTTCATTGCCACCTACTATCCTCATGCACCTCCTATCCCTACACCTACTTCTTGATCTCCTACACAACTACCACCTACTCTGTCCATGCAGGGAAAATTGCTTACACAACCATAGCAAAGGAATGCTATGAGGGTAGTTAATCTACAATCGGTTAACCCATCAAGTGGGTTAGAACCATGAACAAAGAAAAGACCCTTCTTCCGACCTTGTAGTCCACCAAATCCCTCAAACACATCGGTGGTTGGTAACCTTGTTCCTTCACCTTCCTTTGTTTCCCCTTTATCTGAGTCTCCTTCAAACCAAAATCCTTCTCAAATCCATACTATAATGCTAACACATGCTGTATCTGATTGGATTTGAGCTGGTAACCTGCCTAGAAAGTTAGCTAATCTCGGGAGTTCCCTAGTATATTTGCAAATTGCTAAGAATGAGCTTTGTAAATCTCTTCTTGACTTTGGTTCTGATGTTAATTTGATCTTACATGAGATGTACATAATGTGGAACCTTCCTCCCTTGAAGAAGAGCAACATCCAACTGGAACTAGCAGACCAGTCCTTCACTATTTCATTGATACTAGTAGATGACATCATAACCACTGTTTGTGGATGGTCATATCCCACTAATTTTCTAGTAATCAAAGTGAAGAACTGCAAGGGGGACTTTCCAATTATTATGAGAAGGATGTTATTAAGTACTGTTAATGTCAAAATGGGCCCTAGAGATCTTTCTTTGGAGATATCAAAAGAAAATGAATTTGGAAAGATCAAGAAGAAGAGAGTTCCATGTATCACGTACAACGATTCAGGGTGCCATTGAGTGCAGAAGTTATCATTAGTAAAGCAAACATCCATCTTTGCATGCAAGCAATGTGCACTAGAACTTGAAATCCAAAGGTGTCTATACATAGAATCCATAAATCAAGAAGGCACCCAGTGGTTGACAATTGATTCTAGCAGTAGTACATTATGCATGGAACCTACTAAGGGCATGACATTTGAATATGTTGCAAGTATGGATGAACTCGAGCAAGTTCATCACTAGCTCTTTGAAGGAGCAAATGATGATGTCAATTGGGATGAGCTAAAAATTCCTGACAATTTTAAATAAGAGCCCCTTGAATTGAAGACACTATAGGCTAGGATGAAGTACGTATTCTTGAGAAATGAAAGGTTGGTCATCATTAATGCCAAGCTTGCTATACAACAAAAGAAAAATTTGATAAAGATTGTGAAAAAATGGTCAACAACATTTGCCTAGTCATATTCTGAGCTCACTGAGATAGATCCAAAAATATGCCAGCATTGAATATAGACCGACCCCACCATTAAGCTGAAATGACAGCCACAACGATGTTTGAATCCCAAGTTAAAGTAGATTTTCATAGTGGAGATTGAACAACTCCTCAAAGTGAGATTCATCTACCCTATCACAAATAGTAAGTGGGTGAGTCCACTCATGATTGTACCCAAAAAAAGAGGCAAATGGTAGGTGTGCATTGATTTTTGATTGCTCAACATGGCAACTTTCAAGGATCATTTTCTGTTGCCTTTTGTAGACCAAGTTCTAGACACCATTTCTAGGCACAACTATTATAGCTTTCTAGATGATTATAATGGCTATAACCAAATCCAGATTGCACCAGAGGACCAGGCAAAGACAACTTTCACAAGTCCTTGGGGGACTTTTGCTTACTGTCAAATGCCATTTGGTCTATGTAATGCTCAATCTTTCGAATCTTTCTCTTCCAACTTAGTTGTGGGGGAGATGGCCATCCATACTAATACTTTTTGTGACTCCTCAATTTTTGACTTTTTTGTTTTACACATTTTTGGTTTTAAAATTTTTTATTTTCATTTTCTTTGTTTTACATCTTTGTTTTACATATTTATATTTTTTAGCTTATTGATCTTTTCTTAGTTTTTTTTGCACCATTACAAATATATTTAATATTTATTGCCTACTCTTTTACTTTCTTTTATGTTNTAATATATTTAATATTTATTGCCTACTCTTTTACTTTCTTTTATGTTTGCTTATGTTTGATTTGTCGCTCTGCTTTTTCTGCTAATAAGGTGCTAGGTACAATGATAATGTGCTACTTGATTGATGAAGTGCTAAGCAGTTGATGTGTTGACTAGGCTGTGTATACGGGGCCTCGTATACATGGCCACATCGATGCAGCTTTGTCAACGCATCCCTCCATGGGTTGACGTGGCCCCATTTACGTAGAGCCTATTTTAGCCTATAAATAAGTGGCCCTCTACCACACCTAGGTATCTTTCAGTTAGTTGTAGCAAAGCTCTTGCAGTTTGTTCCCGTAGGAGATAAAATATTTTCCCAAGTGCATGCTCGCAATGTGATGCTTGTAATTTTACGACACCTTTATTTGAGTGTGACGTACTTGGACGCACACATGACCAGAAATAAAGATCAAGATTACTTCATCATTGTAGCATTCACTTAGTTTTAATTATTAAATTGTTATTGTTAATTATCATTGTTATTTATTATTTTCTTAGCTAATATTTATTTATCATCTTTACTATTCCTATTATTAAATGCGGAATGAGTACGACTTAATCACGAACATTTAAATGTGACTACTTGGTAACCCAGCAGCGTACCTAAGATCTACGCTTGATAATCCCAGTAGTAGTCATGGACAAGGTCTAAGATGTGTACAGATGATTAAGGAATGGATGCTCATTGCACTTAGGCTAGCTTAGACTTCATTTCCTATTGCTCATTAGTTTAATCAAGATTATGCTCCATTGTCTCTAGGAGTAGCACTAGTTTAGGGTCACATCATACGCCTCACTCTAGACTAAACCATACGTGACAAAGCAAATACTAGTCCAAGTGGGATGAAAAAAAACTATGATCAACATGTAACTATCTAGATACCACAACTAGCCTATCCATGGAGCTTAATCAGATCATGCATAAATTCTCGTATTCGTATGGTTGAGTGTAGGGGTACCTTGTTTCTCATCATTGGTGCCATTGTCGGGGACGTGCTAGTTATCTAGATTAGTTATATCATACAAGATCGTTGTAACAAGTATTAATAATATATCCTTTAGAAAAGAAATTAAATTTATTTAATTAAGTCACACACAGTTCACAACAATGTCTCTCTCACAAGACTATGACAACCCAACAACTAGTAGGGAAACTCATTGGAGAACCAACAAATTATATGATAATGAAGATGAAGTTTGGAGTACCCAATTTGATGTAGGGGTCTCCTATGAGCATCAACGTAAACAACATCATCCCAACTCACAACTGCATAACATATCTAGTGACAATGAACCCCTACTGGCCACTACAAGCTTAATGGAAATACAAGAGGCTGTTCGAATAGCTCATAGGCATCGTAAGGAAAGTTGTCTACCTATGCTTGATTTAAACAACTTTCCTAAGTTTTTAGGAGGCTATGATTCAGATCCATAACAACATTTACAAGCGTTCTACGATGCTTGTACATAGAACAATATTGATAATGGGTGGCAAAAACTTAAGCTCTTTCCTTTGACACTCGTTGGCCAAGAGAAACTATGGTATAGGTCATTAAAACCAAAATCAATTCGACGTTGGCCAATAATGGTAGAACTTTTCAATAAAAGATATTAAACCTATGTGAGAGTGTTAGCCTTGAGGAGAAAAATCCAAGAATGGAAACAAGCACAACATGAACCCTTGGACATGGCCTTAGAAAGATATTATGCACTATTAAACAACTACCCAAGCCATG
Source organism: Gnetum montanum (assembly GCA_015680685.1). Taxonomy (NCBI): domain Eukaryota; kingdom Viridiplantae; phylum Streptophyta; class Gnetopsida; order Gnetales; family Gnetaceae; genus Gnetum; species Gnetum montanum. Next base: position 33,174 of record MNCI01007961.1, read on the forward strand.
GGTTCTCCAAGGAAAGGCTAATGTACCATATCATAGATGGGCTTCGTAATGAAACAAGGGAGACCCTATGGATGTACACCCAAGGTCAACTATATGAGCTACGAACCCATCAATTCCAAGAGCTTATTAAGCTGATAGCAAAAGAATAAGGAGAAATAGCCAAATGGGAGAATGTTGAAAGTTCTCAATAGGACCAAAATCTCAACTTAACAAGGGTCCATGATCATGAAGAGGAGAAATCCACTCACTTCAAGGAGGTGGAATCATCTTTGCTAATACTACAATCATTAGATGGAATTGAGGCAAAGATTAATAAGATGATGGATTGGGTACATGAAAGATGCAGAGAATATGCCAACATTATTAGAGGAAGAACTATGCCAAATCGAGAAACAAGATAGGACACCACACAAGAATCGAAACAAATGGTAGAAGATAATAAGAATAAGAACTCAACTGCCAATTTCACATATCAATGTAATGTTTATCTATACGATCACCCCAAAGGTCAATGTCTAGTTTAGTCACATTTACATGAGCATTGGGGAGGAATGTTACATCCAAATTTCATAAAAAAATATCAAGTTCAACCACAGTGGCAAAAACCTCAGTCGTGG
>MNCI01007961.1:37652-86072 GCA_015680685.1 Gnetum montanum
TGAGGATGGATCCTACTAAGTCATTTAATCACAAACTCCACAAGGGATTGCATGTGACCATAATTAGGAACTCCATTCCATTCTCTCTATCATCTATCTATGCTTTTCATGCCTCACCTCACTACTAGTTTCATGTTTTGATTCAATGTTCTAGTTTGATGTGTTGGGTTTCTCAGTCAGTTACTTTTGGGTTTTTGTATTTAACTTTTCATAACCATTAATCATCCATGGTGTCCATGGACTCCTTGTTTTGAAGTTATGTAAGGACATAAAAGGCTTGAGCCTGCTGTGGGGAGGACCCACTTGCATATCTTTTGGTTTGATTAAGTTAAGTTCTTTACCCTTAGCCATTGTTACAATCAAATTCTTTTTATTTACCCCATCCATGTCATCCAATTGTACACACCTTCACAACTATTTGTAATGAAATTATTTTTATTTTTGTGAATACCCTCTTTCCAATATTCCTTGTGTTAAGCTTTTTCTGAATTTTATGAATCACTTCTCTTGCTTAACCCATTTGTCAATTTTTCCACTAACAATATCAAGCAACCAATCTATCACAATCATAACTCGACTAGATAAAATCACCGATGAGACAAGGTATTCATCCATTATCTATTACACTATATATACTAATACTTGGTTCTATTGTGATTGCAGTGGGAAGTGTGGATTGGAAGCAGGATTGTCTTCACCAAGGAGGATGCAATAAAATCACTCGTTGGAGATTGTTCATAACTGCTGGATCTCTTCTATCTCTCCCTCATTCTTCTATTGCCAAGAGGGGTTGGATGTTCTTTAGATCCATGAGTGTTCTTTCTTGTTGTCATGAACACCAAATTTTGTACACAATTGTAATGTTGTATGCTCGAGCACTTTTGTAATTGTCTATTTTCTCTATGTCACTCTACATGTCAGTCAAATAGTCCACACCCCCTAATATGTTTTGTAAAGGACTTGTTCCTCCTCTTCTATACTCAAGGATGAGTTTTCATTCAATTGTGGGGGTATGATAAATCATGTTTTTCATATGCTCTGATATTGGGGTGGCTACGATATCAGGTACACGATATCGAGTATGCGATATTGTAGCCCAAGATGCGCTATCATACATTCGATATCATAGGGTTACTCCTGGGTCTATAAATACAGTGCCTAGGCACACAATTGAAAGTAAGTTTTTGGTAGTCAAGTAGTGAAACTCTTTTAGTTTCTCCATTTGAGAGTTAGAATATTTTCCAAGTGCCTACAGCAGGAGGTCTAATCACGAACAGATTTGTATTCAAGCATTGATGTACCTGAACACACCATTGTGTTCTCAATAAAGATGAACTCTTTGATTTATTCCTTGCAGCACTTGAGACTTTCTTTCTTAAACATTTATATTTCATGCAATTTACATAAATATTATTTATGCAGTAATTAATTTTGATTAATCAAGCAAATCATTAAGATACATAAGCATGACCCCTTCGAACATACGTATGACACTTGGTAGCTCAGAAACAGTTAGCATTTGACAGCCCAACAGTGTTTGCACAAAGTTCAAGATGTGTCTAGGAAGTGGGAATGGTTACTTGTGTTAGGCTAGATTAGATCATAGTTTACTTAGCATTTAATCACTCTTACTTTCATTCTTGTTCTAGGGGAATAATTTGATAAAAACAAGAAATAATAAAAATCTTATTCCTTAGTCACACTTAACCATACAATTGCACTCCACAAGTGAGACTAGGAAGACAACGAATAAACAACATGCACACATTGTTTAGCTCTAGTGTACTTAGTAATTATAGTCTACAAAATTTGATCGAATCGCATGTGAACGCATGTGATTCATATGGTTGGGCAGAGGGGTACCTTGCCGCTCATCATGTTGCTCGTTAACTTACTCTCACTATAGTGTGCACAATTTCGTATGTATTCCTTATTCTTGTAAATGGGAACACCAAAGTTTTTTCTCTAATTATTGGGAATTTCTTAATCATTTAAAATTTTGTTAAATAATTGTGTCAACTAAGAAACTTCTATATGTCCTAATGCTTTCCAAGCTTCTATAAGAATGTTTTTTTTTGTTTAATGGCTTTTCCATTTTCATCTTTGATAAGGTTTTCTTTACCTTGGAGAAAGAAAGTTTATTAACCAAACCAGAATTTGGTTTTTTCTATTAAATTAGATGTCTTCTCTTGGGAATTCTTCATTTAATAATTCTTGAAAATAGTTTTTTACCTTATCCAAAATTTTATTATCTTTTATCAAAATTCTCTCATTTGCTTCATTGATGCATTCAATATGATCAATATCTTTACATTTCTTATTTCTTATTTTTTTCAATTTATAAATATTTTTCTCATTTCTTTGTTCCTAATTTCTCATAAACGCTATTGAAGTTCTTATGTTTTTCTTTGGCTACTACTATGGTTGCATTTTTCTTTACCATATTGTATATTAGCCTATTTTCTTACTATTTCTTTACTATTATTCCTTAAAGTTTTTTTTTCTTATTTTGAATAGCATGTTACACTTCATTACTCAACTACCATAGCTCCTTTAGGATGTATTTTTTACCTATTTTTTTATCCAAAATTTTCTTTCTAATTTTCTAAATACAAATTTCCATTTGGTCTCAAATTAAATTTGCAAAATAATCCCAATTCCAAGTGCCTTTATGAAATAATTATTCTTTGAATAAGGTGACAATATCTTCCTTCAAATTACACCATTTTATATACTTAGTCCCTTTTCTTATGCTATCTTTGAAGTTTTATATAGTTAAATGCATTATCATTAGTTGATGTTGAGTTAAAAGGTACTCTCCAAGTACAACCTTATAGTCTTTGCACATGTGCTATAAAAAATAATTAGTTTGTGTTTTATCCATACTACTTTTATATGTAATTAAATGTTATATCATCTTATTGATATAAGTATTTGGAATTAAAAGATCACAAGTACTTTTAAATTATATTAATGAATCTCTCATATCATTGTGCTCTCCAAATTCTTGTCTTTCATGAATCTTGTCATATCCCATTTTCATGGATTCAACATGACCATTAAAATCCCCTCCAATGAATATGCTTTCTTGTTGGAAAATTTCTTGAAGCACCTAATTCATAGAATCCCAAAAATTAAGCTTGATGGAATTTTCTAGGCTAATTTGTAAAGAATATATATTGATGATGTTAATAATCTCATTTCCAAGAGAAAAGAAAAACAATGAGTTCATGAAAATATTTCAAATTAAAAATTAAATTAGTTTATAAATTTACATGAGTGTGAAAAGTAAAAGGTGGATTAAAATGAAACATTTACAAAACATATACATTTTTTTATAAAACATATATAAAGTAATGATCTTTGTTTTTCTTTACTCTCTTTTTCCACCACTTACATAGAGAATTTGGGTTTTCTATTTTTTTTTCATGAACAAAACTAATTCTGAGTTTGTTTTCTTCCTCATTTCTTATACTTCTTTTCTAGAAAGTATTCTTGTGAATGTTTAGCTTTGAAAATAGATTTTTCTTTGTTTCAAATTTGGATTTGAAACTATTGTAGTTGTGTATACATGGATATAGGACTTATCTTGAATAAAATAGCATCTTACTAGATTTCTGGGTTTTAATTATTTTTTTTTTTGAAGTTTTTTGCTTTGACAAATTTAAGTAGTAGGTTGTCTTTACTTCTCCCCTATATTTTTGTACTGGATTAGTATATACAATCATACTAACTAGGCATGTGAGATGAATAGGTTAAAGATTATTATTTTGAATTTGAAATTTTGTGGATTACCAAATCTATAGGTGTGTTTTGTGGGATATGCTTGGTCTAGTATGTGATGAATTGAATTGTTTAAAACTTGTGGAAATTAGTTGCCATGTTGTTATGAATTACATGACATTAATATTATGTATTATGAGTCTGGTGTTCTATTTAGATGCTTTTAAGGATTTTAGTTATCACCTATAGTAATTGAATATTATTATTTATTATTTTATTAAAAAAATTTAAACATGCATAACGTTGTCTCTAGAAGTCCAGTTGAGCCAAAATTAGTGTTAGTGGGATTGTATTCTTATGTACTTCCCAATTATGAAATTCATTTTATCTTTTGGCATCTATCTTTCTGAAGGTTATGTTAGTTGTTATTTTCTTAATGAAATTATATTTACTTTATTAAGCATGCCAATGATAAGAAATTTTGTTATATCTTATTGTGATATTATTTTGATAAAGTATGTGTGACTATTGAACTTGGATATATGTATGATGTGATTGTTAGACTTGGATATATGTGGTTATATCATACATTTGTCCTAGATGTCGCATGATTGTGACATGTAGTAGCATAAGCTAGTATAGCTAAGTATATCTCTTCACATGCTTCTAGTGGTCATTGATAGGTGGCGCTAGCATAATGATGTAGAATAGTTAGTGATGAAACACCCTAGAGGTAGTTATGAATTGAACCCTATTGTGATGCGTCATTAAGGCTATTGCCTAGGTCTTATCCTAGAACTGGAAGAGCATAGGTATGTTTGACCCAATAAATGGTAAAAGGCATAGGTGTGTATGTTCCTATAGCCAATTCTCCAAAAGACTAGTGGTTACAGGTCATAGATTAATGAACCTTAGCATTGGTCAACTATATGAAAGACCAATAAAAGATATGCACATAAATGATTAATTATGAGTATTTATTAAAATACTACACATGCTACACTAATTTTAAATATGCCAGTGGTCACATGGGTTAAGTGTATATGTTCCCATTACCTTGTAAGCCATAGTAATGATTAATGTATTCTATGATTGATCTATTGATATATGATCTATGTGATGTTTAATGATATAGTGCAAATATGAATGTTTAGGTATGATAGTAGAAATGCATATGTTATGAAAGGCATGTGATGCCATAGAAATTTGATTGATAATGCATGATAATGATCATGACAGTGTTTTCTTTGGTAAGGATTATGTTAGTACTATATATAATATTATATATGCTTATGTTATCTAATGTGCATGTGAGATTAACTATTGATGTAGGTTTCTTTGTAGCCTATTCCTTTTCTCTAATGTAGCAATTGTTGGTCATCTAGTAGGGGAAATATAAATGCTTTCTATTTAGTTTTATACTAATATTATTTATTTACAAGTGGTGGGTGCAAGAGTGTAGGAGAGAACTAAGAAATCTAAGGAGAGAAATGTCTATGGGTATTTTTTAATATATATTTCCATGTATAGATGTATAATTTTCCATAGACTATTAATATTTGCATGAATCTCATAGGATTCTTCTGTATATAATGTATATATTTTTATATAATGTGAGATGAGTACAAACGCCTAGTTTTTGTAAAATGTATTTGCTTAGCCTTTGGTCTAACATGGGTTATGTATAGTTTGATGTTGGGAGATATACATATAATGTTATTTATATTAGCATAGTCATATGTAATATTATATTCTCAGGTAGTTTATGCTTCCTTTGTGTTATTTTGATAATATTAGGCATCACTTTATCCTAGCCAAGTGTAGTAGGATGGGGTTTTACACTATGGTATTGAGTAGGTTTACTCTGATATTGTATGATTCTTTTGGTATCCTAGATAGAACATGAAACAATCAAAATAATGATTAAGTAGGTAGGTTTACTTTAATATTGTAGGATGGGGTTTTACACTATGGTATCTGCTAATGCCTCAACAATACTGAGTGGTATATTCTCATCTTGATGAATATGTACCAAATTTCACCTTCATCCTACACCAGGATGAACAGTTGCAATGGCGTGACATGGAGGAAAACATTGTATTGTAACCTGATCAATCCGTTCCTGCAATGCTTCAACAAATGTTTATACAATGGGGTCTTCAAGGACTTCATGTTGAGTACGTCGTGTAGGATAGTGACACCAAGGATTATCATCCCATTAAGGCACAACATCTCAGGGATCGCCAATTAGAACAACATTATGAATCTATGAAGGAAAAAGAATGTAATGACTTTCTATTCCTACTGTACCAAAATGATGGTGGAGAACCCTTCTATAGGAGATTTCCATTCAATGAAATTCCTCTCTTTGAATTTAGTGAAGGAGGTTAAAACTAGAACTTGTAGTCCACGATTCACAATCTTGGTTTTGGTGAGAATGGATCAAATGACAAAGAAGGATCTAAAGAGGCAAATCAAGGTAGGGATGCAGGTAAGAAACAAGATTGTGATTGTGGTTGCGATCACTAAAGAGGTGGTAGCAGGCATTGTGATGATTCTAGTCCTCCTTTCTCTTCACCTTTGTCATCATCCTCTTCTTCTTTTGGCTCTGATTGTAATTGTAGGGGATGCAACCATGATGGAGGTGACCAACGAGACCAAAATGATCAAAGGGACTATCAGGAAAGGCAAGAGTAGGGGCATAGGAATTCAAGAAAGCCACAATGCCATGAATGAAGGGGTAGTAGAGGGCATCATAGGCAACAAAATCAAGGCCTCGGTGAGCCTTTGCTTACTACCCGAAGTATGCTAAACATCATAGAGGTAATACGAATTCCAACAAGGCATATAAAGGATAGTCGGATCAAGAGGCTAGATATGGACAATATCCCTAGGTTCGAAGGGGAATATAATTTAGATTTGTAGAATCATCTTCAAGATTTTCAAGATGCATGTACCTTACAAAACATAGAAAATGAATGGAAAATACTTAAGTTGTTCCCATGGACACTCATTAAAGAAGTAGAAGACTGGTACCAGTCCTTAGAACCATAATCTATCAGATGATGGAGTACAATGCTTGACTTATTCAATGAAAAATATCAAACGTACTTCAGAGTGTCCAACTTAAAAAGCTAGATCCAAGGATGGAAACAAGGAACACACCAACCCTTGGATGCCAACATTGACCGATATTATTCCTTAAAGCACAAATGTCCTAGCCATGGTTATTCTCAACTAGATCAACTTCACCACATTGTAGATGGGCTTCAATATGAAACAAGGAGAACCCTTGGCATCTATGCACAAGGACAACTATTAGAATTAAGCATCCATCAAATCGAAATATTGATTGAGCAAATAGCTAGAGAAAAAGATGAATTGAGAAAATAAGAAAATGTAGAAGGGTATAATCGTGATCCTTCCATTTGCAAGAGGAAGGTTTGATTTTGTGATAGTGAGCAAGAATCAGCACTTGATGAGGTGGTGAATAGGAAAGCCTTGCTGCTTCAAAAATTTCAATTTGAAATTATGGCCAAGGTTGATTAGTTATGGGACTCCATGGATAGTAGATTTCAAGATATCTTAAAATTTTTTGAAGAGTCTAAGGAATGAAGTAGTTATCGTGAGCATGGGAGTTATAAGGAAGTTGAACATGCTTATCAAAGAGGTAAGGGCAAGATTGCTGCAATAGAAGAAGTTGTAGAAAGTGAATTAGATGATAATGGTGGGTGTGATATCTACTAGTATGAACATCCTAAGGGATGTTGCCCCATAGTGTCATACTTATAGGAGTCTGGAGTGTACACTTTAAATCCATGACTCACACAGAGGTAAAAACCTAGATGATTACCTTACCTTAAGGTAATTAGAGGTAGTTCCACTAGTAAAAATAATATTGTCCAAGTGGAACTCCATCGCAATCATATGAGCAATATCAACAGTGGTAGCAAACACAATCATGGCTATTGACACCACCAAGATAGCCACATGCTTATCGACAACTTGATTCATATGGGTATTACATCCAGTAACCCTTTGAAACACCGTGGAATTTCAAGACCTCGATGATTCAGCAAAGTCTCGAAGTTTAGGCAAGGATCCCCACAAGTGCAGCATCAAGACATCCAGGCAATGGAAACAATGAAAATAGTGGTACATCTCAGCAAGTTTTCTTTTTTTCAGCTAAGGGCCTGTTACACTGTGCTACGCAGTTTAGCGTAGCAAACCTCAGGAGGAAAAAATAGAACAAGGGATGCACAGTGACAACACTTAAACTTTGCAAGTTAGCCATGTTTCAAAAATCTTAACTTTTGGCATATTATGCCACATCATGCTATGCAGCATAACGTAGCGTAACGCAGCGTAACGCAGCGTAACGNTACATGCATCATCTAAACCACGTTTTTCTCCTAACCCTAATCTTATAAATACTTGAGCTAACAATGCTCAAAGGGTTAGGAATTGTTGGCATTTTTGGGAAAGATTGGTGAGAAAACAAGAAAGGATTGGTGATAAAAAGAGCATCGACAATGACAAAAAGAAGCTTTTGGTCAGAGATTTTAAGTTAGCAAACATCTTGCTTCGAGCCTAACTTCGTTACGCCCAGATTGGCTAGTGAACAAGGTAGATTGACCTTTGCTTGTTTCATCTCTAAATAGCTTCTTGTTGGTGGCGTGCACTTCGTCCAAATTGAAGTCCACTTGCAAATCCCATTGTATTCATCATATTTGTCTATAAGTTAAATCCCAGATCTTGGGATCATACATTCTCCAAATTCAATTTATTGCATCTTATTTACATTGATTTTACAATCATTGTACATAGTTTACATTGTTATCACTACCTTTAAGATCTGATCTTGGAGTAGATCTCATTCTCTCGTCAACCGATATTATATCCTCACATTGAATTTGTTATCTTGTGATCCAATCATTAACAAAATTCATTGATTATGTAAGTCCCTATTTGATCGACAAGACCGTTTAGGGTACCTTGGATTCGTTTTCTCGAGCATGGCTCTCACATGGATCTAGGGTTGGAACTGTGTACATGAAAATCCACTCAGTTTTTCTAGCAACCGACATTTTTTGTCATTACAGTTTTTTGGCACTAAAAGGAGGGCCTGAACCTCCAATCTCCATTTCACGGGTAGTCCTATAAGCTATCTGTACCCATTATTGACTAACATAAATGTGATACCTCAGTGGTTGTTTACGTGATGATGTGGTATAGATTGGTGACCCCGATGATTCCTTTGGAATCCAACAAGATAAAAAGCCCATTTTTTGCCTTTAGCTTACGTTTTCCCTTGTGATCTTTATTCTTGTTATCATTATCCACTAGCTACGTAGAGAATGGCTACATCAACCACTGCTATTGACACCACTAGCCTCGAAAACCCCTAGACGCTACAAGTTATGCCTACTATTGTCGAGCCGTCAACTAGTCCGGTGCGGCTAGGACGGTCCCTCAAGATTCAAAATAAAGAGCCTGAGGGACACACTCAGTGTAGGGAACATTACAACTTTCTCTATGCCAAACTCACGACAAATTTACCTATGTATCCACAAGAACTCAAAGAGAAATGTGAATACGAGTTCATATACTATAATGGGAAGGAATTTGTTCCTTCACCTAACGCCTCCATACCCCTGATAGACCAATAATAGTCAATCTTAGATCAACTGTTGATGGCCAGGGCATCAACAAAATAATGAGATGAGTTGTTCCATGATGAAGCATTCCACAATGGGTAGGAGGACCTCGATTCCCATTCTGAGGAAGGCAGTCATAATAGCTTTGTTGTAGCTCCTCCCTCCACGACGTCCCATGTAAATCCACTATTCATGGTCACTACGCCCTTGTCATTGTCTAATTCCAACCATGTCCCACATTTGCCCCATTAGCATTTCTTCTCTCCAGTTGCCTTCCTGGGTGTTGTCCCTTTGCAATCCATTCCTTTGTAGTCACAGTCAGCCAATCAATCCCATTGCTTACCCACGCCTATGTTACTGTATGTCCACACAATACCCACCTCCCAGTTGTACACAGTGTTCACATCCTTCCCAGCTCTTGCTACCGCACCACCATTAGTGGCAGGACCTACCACTACCATGTGGTGGGCTCCAAATAGATCATCCCTTGTTGCACAACCTATGTAGATGTCCCATATTCACCATCATCAGCACCAAGTCCTGCAGACACTAAACCCCACTATAGGATCATTATCTATGCCTGCGGCCATGCAAACAGTGTATCCCATGGCACAATCGATAGTTGTCACCCCATATGCATCACCTATCGAGTGGTGGATGGCACAGGTGACACTGCCTACAGGGAAAGTTCCAATAACATTGCACATAGGCCAAGTTGTTGCCTCTATCCTACCACCAATCATGGCTCCTCTTGCCATTCCACATCCAACCTCTTCATGTTTGAGTCTGGATCAAGCATTCCAGCTTATTCAAACCCTTACCAAGGAGGTTAAATGCCTCAAGGCTACCGATTCTGACACAATACAAGTCATGGATTTCTACCATGATGATCCTATTAGTTCAACAGTACCCATCTTGTGATTACCTCCTGGGATGCCACTTCCCCATTTTACAAAATACAATGGGGAAGGCGATCCCAACGCCCACCTAGTTACCTTTAGGTCAGAGTCATTGTTGCTACAACAATGGCCACATACCATCATACGTGTCTTCGCTATGTCCCTAATGGGCAAAGCTTTGGATTGGCATCGTGCACTTCCTCGCTCTTCCATCTTGACTTTGGAAAATCTACTGACTCAATTCGTGACTCATTTTAAATACAACCTGAAACTAGAAGTTAATTTAGATTAGCTAATGGGAGTCAAACAAGATCCTCTTGAGCTAGTCCAAAAGTTTATACAGCCATGGAGTGTCACCTTGAATGAAATCTGTGAATCCATTGTGGAGGCCCATATGTTGGCAATCTTCAAGGGGGTAGTCAATGACTTCATTAAGTCTAAACTATATTACCTCGCTCCCCACTCCCTCAGCCAAGCCTTCTCTTAGACTAAGAGCATCCAAGACACAACACATGCTAGCAAAGACCTAACATATGTGGTCTACAAAAATTTCCACACCAAAAGCAAGGGCAAGGGCAAGGGCAAGGCTGCAGCAACAACTATAGTAGCCATGGCTGAAGAGGCCAAAAAGAAACAAAAGAACAAAAATATGACCATGGCTTTTGTTGAGGCTATGACTAGCTCAAACAATGCCAATCAAAAAATAGCATCGGCTCCTAAGACATTTCCATAGCTGAAGCCTAATTTTGAGCATAAAGATCACTCAAAATATATGGCTCTACCTATAAATCCTTCAGAATTGCTGAAGCAACTACTGGGAACTGGTCATATCCAACACAAGAAGGTGTCCAAGGAAGGTCTAAAGAATCACAGACAGCATTGTGAGCTGCTTAAAAATCCCTCCTTGGCCTTGCCAAAGAAACCACAAATTCCCAAAAACTTTAGGCTAGACCATTTCTGTGATTATCACCAGCTGTGTGGTCATGACACGAACTACTGCTGGGTGTTGAAAGATGACATTCAATGCATGATTGATCAAGGCAAGCTGATCTTAGATAACAATAGTCTAGTTCACCCAGAGAACCAATCCATGCATGTGTACCAAGATCCGTTAAATGCAAATAATGCAGGGTACACTATCAACATAGTGGGTACGAAGGGTGATAGCCTAGCACAACCGAAGCAACCCTTCGTGCTACATGTGCCTCACCGCCTACCTCAGACGATAAACCTATCGACATCAATGAGCAAGACACCGCAAAAACCTTTTATCCTTTGAGTCCCATCTTGGACATCTACCCCATAGCTAAGTGTTGTTAAAGCCACAGCCTAGCTCGCGCCCACACCTAGGGCACCCTTTGTCATTAGTGTGCGAAAATCATTAGCTACATCAACTATGCGTGGGCAAACATCTAAGTCAATGTCCCAACCTCAACCTACAACGAGAGTAGAAGGGAGTATGATAGATAAACTACTCAAGGATCATGTTACACTTGGGTTCCCTAAGCCTATGCCTCTTACCTCGACACCCTTGGCTCCTCCTTCCTCTAAAAAGGATAATGTTACATAGATACGACCATCTTCTCCTTTCCCAAGAAAACACAGTCATCAACCAGGAACCATTCCTCCCCAAGAGATTCATCTCCTGGGATGAATAGAAGAAGAGAAGGGTAATAAACAACCAGACCATGGGCATAATCTCCTTGATGCTTTAACGTAAGTTAAGTAGGCTTTCAAATAGAAAAATACAACGTTGAGCCTGTATGACTTGTTGATGACATCCCAAAAGCATCGTGAAGCCATGGTTTGCATGATAACGTCCATACCCATGGACAAGAGCTCTCCAGTAGAGGAAGAAGCAATCCATTTGATCATGCTTCCCCCCACTACTAAATGACCATGGCCTTCCCAACTGATGTTTCATGATGAATCCATTAAGGATGGCCTAGAAAAGGGTCAGGTGAGAACAACACCCATGTTCATCACTATCTAGGTCAGCCAGTACAAGATCCGGAGAGTACATGTAGATGATAGGGTCGCTGCCAATGTCATTCCATATTCCATAGTGGATAAACTTGGTTTGATTGACTAGATTAATCCCATGACAACATCATATTTGAAGTCATTTAACGGGGCATGAGTGCAAGTTAAGGGAACAGTGCAAATCAGCTTCGTAGTAGGGGATTAATTCCCCATAAATGCTATGTTTATTGTTGTCGAGGAGATGCTCGGATTCAACCTAATCATAGGGAGGTCTTGGTTGGCTCAACTAAGGCCCATCTCATCACCAATTCATCAAGAAATCCACTTGCCCTATGCAGGAGGGGAAGTGATCATCCATGGTGATAAGATGATCCCTCAAGCCATTAACAACATAGAAATGGAATAGGATTCGGAGATTGAAATCCTTGAAGATCATACTCTTGTCCCAATAGTTGAACAGGCTGACATAGTGGCCAATGAAAGCTTGACCTAGGCTGAACTACCCTTCCAGGAAGGAGATGATAGTATAGAGGAATGGAGTAATAAATGTTCTCGTCCATATGTGTCACCAAGTCCAAAAATTATCAAGAAATAGCTACAGGGCTAATTAATAAACATGTTAGTGTAACATATTATATTGGTTTACATTGCTTACTATCATGTAGTTCACATTCATGTCACATCGTTATCGTTATGCTTTTTCATGATCGATGACCTGAAATGGCCTTAAACTACCAACAGCCCAAAATGGCCTTAAACTAATTATAGTTCACTATGGCCTGAAACTAGAAATTTCGTTTATTCTTTTCCATGTGTGATAGCCTGGCCTGAAATGGTCTTAAACTATCATAGGCCCGCAGTGGCCTAAAATGTGTAACCCTTTTGACAACACCTTTTTTTTCATAAACATCAAAATTAAAAGGCTTTATTTTACAAGCACTATTGACCAAATTAGAAAGAAAAAACGTTATCCTTTATTCCCTTTCATAACAACAAATTGTTTGGCTAACATTGCTACGCTACACATCCCCTTTGCTACCACCTCCATCTGTACTATCCAACTCCACATCCACCTCATGAGGATCTTCCTCGTAAACATCTTCTTCATGTGGACCTTCTTCACAGGGGCGATCCTCTACGTGAGGCTCCTCCTCATGGGGGTTCTCTTCATGGGAGTGACCCTATGTGTGAGGATCCTCCTCATTGGGATCCTCTTTGTGCCGATCCTACAATTTGACATGAAGCAACTGTTAGCATCACAATCAAAATCACACATAACAAGAGTACAACAGTTGCACAACTTACCTGTGATGGTCCTACGTTGGCCATAAAAGGAATTTGTTCCAAGCTAACCCACAGGCATCACATAATCTCATCCTTAGTGAGCTCTAACCACACACCATCTCCTAGATCAGTTCTAGCCTTAACCTTCCCCTTTCTCATAGGAGTCCACCAAGGTGGTTCAGGAAAAAAAGAAGGAATAGTAGTCTCCCCACCAGGAAGGGTCATCTTTCTCTTTGGGGAGGCACTTACTATCACTTGCTCCTGAAACTTTTCCTATGTTCTAGCAGCACCAATGACATCAAGGAACATTCGTAGGAACTGCGCTTCAACCATAGAATCCTTGTAATGTTGGTGGTAGGCAACAAATTCCTGCTTATACATGTGCTTATGATTTTTCTATGTCTACCCCCATTCCTGGACTCTTGCGCTGAAGTCCCTCCAGTCTTGGTCCTTCTAGGCTAGGAGATCCATTTGCATTCACTGCTCAATAAGCTCATGGCTGGCTTGGATGTTGTTCCATTCAATAATGGGTGTAGTCAATTATAGCCATCCGCCAATTCTCATCATTAGTATCTCAAGCTTGCAGAAATTCATTCCTAGAATCAAGGTCCTCAATCCTAGTAGTTAGGATCATTTTCTCTTTTTCTACTTTCTACAACCTCTTCCAAAGCTCTTCGTTCACGTTCTGACTCTCCCATAGAGAATCGGCCAAGTGTAACACACATTTATGCATCTCATCGTAAATGTGGCGTGGCACTTCGGTCACCTCTAGTGAGGTTTTAGGAGCAGCATCTACATCGATAGGCTCTTTAGGATCCCATTTGAGGCAAGATGCTGTAACACAAAGATGACAATTATACGCGACAAGATACCATAATGTGACAATGTCAACAATTTTTCTACGTAACAACGGTGGCATACCAATCTCAGGATCAATTTGCTCCAAGCAACCAATCATATCGTTCACAATCCCCTCCATGAAAGTAAATTTTTCAGGGGCCTCAACCCAATGTTGAGTAGGGGTTGTCAATGAAGGTACGCCATTATTATTAGAAGTACCTACTATGCAACCAAAATGGGTTAGACATAACACCATAGAAAAAAAACCAAATTTGAGACACTACAAATAATACAAGACCCCTATCCAGCAAACCCTCTAGGATAATAATGGGAAGATTTCCCATAGAAGAATGATCAAGCAAATGGTAAAACTCACCAGCGACAGACTGCTCTTCCCTTTCCAGCCTATCCAAAAAGGCTGTGGCGGCAGCATGTTCTACGCTTGTTTTCCCCACAAGCATAAGAGCCTGAATATTTTCCATGTTGTCAACAGGGGCTTCCTTTTCCAAAAACGGGGCCCCTTCTCCACATTGTAAGACTATGGCCCCTATTTTAGGGCTCAATCCCACCACATCTTTCCCTTTTCCTAGCAGAACGCATCGTAGTTAGCAAAACCTTACTCACTTCATATGAATGCTACACGATGAAATGACATTTATACGTAGCGAAACATACATAAATTAATCACGCATTCCTCTACTTACCAATAGGAGGATGGATCATGTGAAACTTAATACACAGTTTTCTTCCACCTTCACCAGTTGGACTAGGAGGCTCCACGGTCGAACAACTCTTTTTTTGTTGGACTGATGAAGCTACTATTTTTGTTCCAAGGTGCTTACCCCATGACACACTACTGGTGTAGGACAGGGGTGCCTCATCCACACTGTCTTGGCCTCAGATGGTAGGCACCACCCAATCCCCAATCGTTAATGAAAACGACTCCCCAATACCTTCAGGAGGATCTTGGGATCGGATGATGCGAAAGACCTAAGAAAGCCATAGCTTGGAGATCTGGTTGTGATCCTACTGAACCTAGACTCCATCCTTGAGAACTACCAGGAATTCCATAAAATTTTGCAAACAAGCTAGGAAAAGGGAAAAATGCACATTGAAACAAGATTCAAGCTTCTTGAGAAGCTTGACCATTTCAACCTGCAGGTCTTCAGCAAGGTTCTTGACCCAATTATATCATGTTCCCTCCTTCATAACCTCCTGCATGATCCAAACTTGTTCTATCCCAAGGAGTTCCCCTTGGGAGAGTAGCTTGTGGAAGGTACGAGTATGGAAGAGAGGATAAATGATGTTAGCCACCTCTAGCTTGATTTTATCAGCGATGATGCCTTTTGGCTCTTTTTTAACCCATAGCCACTCCTCTATGTCCTTCTGATGTTTGGAACTCCTTTTTGATCTCTCCTCCACTAGGAGGCCATCAGAAGGAATGCCAAAAATGTTAGCGAATAGTTGAGCATTAATATCAAAACTCACATGCACGTTACGCACATGTGTGTGAAAATGCTCAACATGTTTGCTGAAGGAGTTGACTAGGGCCAACATTTTGGCTACTATGAAAGAGCTTTGTCAGTCTAGCTTCCCAGATGTTATTCGTTATAGCAGCTGGGGCTGCTCTATGGAAAAGCCAACATTGTGCTTCATTTACGTCACCATAGTGAAATATGATGGTGGTTGTGTCATACCTAGAAGCTATGACCATAACTTCTCGCGATTCCTTAACTATAAATATAAAAAATAGGTTATAAAAACATAACGAAACAATAAAATTTTATACACTGTTTTCATTCTGTAGGATCACACAATTGATCAATGCAGCGTAACTTACCATGTCCAAAAGGCAAAGGGAATGATGGGATTTTCTCTTGTACATCGTCAATGGTGATAGGATGATCCAAAGACCACTCATTATCCAGACATCCAAAGTCTCTACACTTGGCAAAGAATATGGCATAATAGATAGGGTAATGTTGGATTTCAAATCCTAGCTATCCCAGGACACCAGCATGCACATTGCTAATGGAAGTGAATTCCTTTATGGTTGTTTGAGCCATAGACAACATGTCTGTATCACCTTGGAGACCATTCATATCGATAAAAAACCTTTGCCACAGAATATAGACTCTTCATATTTAACACGAAATCAAATAGCAGTTAACACAACATAATACCTTGATAGCACTTACCCTCTGGTGTAATACATGATGCCAGGTGGGTTCTGAAAATAGGTTGTGAGATGATGAGCCATGAACAGCATATTGTAGGCATGATAACAATTAAACCTAAGCATCTCCCAAATCCAAGATAAATGCCTCAAACCCTTGATGCTCTATTTGCGATCTTTTCCCCCTACGGTTTTGATTGAGCCATCAACCAGAAACGTTAACATGCTCTGTGTTGACCCAACTAGTAGTGTTTCCAAAATGGTGGTGGTTGTCTCGGCCAATAGATGCAACCAAATAATTACGCTAAAGTTACGCAGCAAAAACTGCAGGAACTCCCATGCATCCATTTGGAACCAAACCGCCTCTCCCCCTACACGAGCATGGGGAGGAGGAACATTGGCCACAGGGGTATTCAGATAGCATAGAACGCCCACAATGTCCAAAACTATCAAGATGGGCTTTAGCGTGATCCTTTACAATAAAAAAAATTCCCATTAGAAAGCAAGTCAAACATGCTAATAGCATCAAAACTCACGAGAATCCATTATGCAACATTAGGGTTCTAATTATCTTGACTCCCAGAAAATTGCATGTTATGCTAGAGATGCACTACCAAAACTGCCCAAACCCTTGCAATGGTGCAAGGTCTGTCTACAACAATGACGACAAAGGTAATATGGCAAATTACCCTAGCGTAACATGCGAGCATTATAGGCAAGACAATGGAACCCCAGTTTCACCATACAAAGGTACAATGCCTGAACTCTTAACCAATTATGCATTGTGTTTATCAATATTACTCACAACTACCGAAAACCTTACAATGGTGTAAGGTCTATCTTTGACAACGACGTTAAGGGTAATATTACAAACTTCCATAGCATAACTATCAGAGGTAGGTTGCAAATTACAGCACAATAACAACGAAAATAACTCAACGCAAATAGCACACAAGGAAGATGAAGAGCAACTTACTAGGCGAGTGGAGTAACTTCCCGTGTTTCAAATAATGCCTTCAAGACCTATCCCAAACTCTCCTATACTTCATTGATCCTAGCCAACTTGGCATGTCTGCGTCCAGTCTTTAGTGCCATTTTCATGTTTGAATAACCTCAACAAAATCGTCAACTTACGCTGTTCTTCTGCTTTCACCTAAATCAGCCTTGTTACGTTTACAATTTACATTGAGGATGAACCATCTACTTATAAGCGTGATGGTGAAAACTTGTTGTTTTAATGTCTGATTAATGCAGAACTTTCCCAAAAGGTAGGCATGTCATTTCAACATGAAGCATGAAGATCACAACATTAATCTCGTAGATATCGCATTGATTGTGGTTCGAAAAGACCCTAAACTAATGCATAGCTTATCGTCTCGTAATCCGGTAACATTAACTACAGTCTACAAAAAACTCTAAATTAGTTGTTTTGCCACTAGTCTGCGATAACTTTAAGCTGATGCCTAGGAAACCTTACTTGTCATTGTATTACAAACTCTATATATTCTAATGGTCTGCTAAGACCTTAAACTGGTAGCCTTTAGACACACACCTCTAAAGCCTTATATCATTTCACCAAATTGATAAAAAAAATGTAACTACTTCATTTCTTGGTGATTTTGTAGGTTAATTTGCAAATGGAAGAAGCTTTGCTTGCACCCATAGCCATAACAGGCCCATACGGGAAAAATTCTAGACAGCCTAATCTTGCAGTGATAGGAACTAACACCTCCCCTTGTGACATAACCTTAGTAGCCTCGAAAATGACATAACCTTAGTAGCCTCGAAAATATCCCTAGACTGGCCAGAAAATTTTGCCCAAACCCTAGACCTAGAGGCTAGTGATGTGATTGAGGATTCCCTCACTGAGGTCTCTATGGTTACTCACAAAGGAGAAAGCAAAACTCTGAAAGTTAGTTCTCTCCTTGACCAACAAACATAGAGCAACATATCTTGAGTTCTCCAAAATAACATTGCAGTGTTTGCATGGTCGTACGAAGACATGTCAGGTTTAGAACCATGAATAATACAACACAACATCATGTTAGACCCATGTATCAAAGCAGTTAGATAGAAAGCATGAAAGATTAAGCCCAAAATCATGTTGGCAGTGCGTGATGAAATCACTAAGCTATATCAAGCTGGTTCATTCATGCAATTGATTACTCGGATTGGGTGTCAAACATCATGGTTGTTTCTAATAAAATAGGATAAATACACATCTGTATAGACTTCCACGATCTGAACAAGGAAATGATTAAATAAAACTTCCCATTACCGAGTATTGACCAACTTATCGATACAACAGCTGGACACACTTTACTATCCTTTATGGATGGGTTTTCTGGACATAATCAAATCCTCGTCAACCCAAAACATCAACTAACTACAACTTTCATGACCCTATAGGGAACTTTCTATTATACCATGATGTCTTTTAGGTTAAAAAACATTGGATCAACTTATCAACATGCCATGATGTATATCTTTAGTGATTACCTCCTAGAGAGATTGAACGACTATGTAGATGACATAGTTGTTTAGTCTAGGAAGTCGACAGATCATCCAAAGGATTTAGGGTTAATCCTTAAATGATGTCTCAATCACGACCTATGACTTAACCCAAGAAAATTCATGTTTGGAGTCAAAACAAGGTGCATGTTGGGGTTTGTGGTGTCAGAAGCAGACATACGAGTTGACCCTGACAAGGTTAAGGCCATCGTTAACCTGGCATCGCCTACAAATCTCAAAGAACTACATGGGTTGCAAGGTAAGTTACATTTTATCAGAAGATTTATCTCGAAGTTGATAGATAAGTTACACCCTATGCAACATCTGCTTAAAAAGGGAGTTAACTTCGAGTGGACCAAGGACTACTAGCATGCTTTTGATGACTTAAAGAAAGAGCTATTACATTTTCCAACGATTTTCCTGCCACAAAGGGATCAACCTTTCTACATCTACCTGGCAAGTTCAGACATGTTCATAGTTGTGTTGTTGTGCTAAAAGATGGACGATGGGTTGGAAATCCCTATCTATTACCTAATTCATGCTCTATTTGCGTACGAAACGAGATACAATGAAGTAGAGCGTAATTGCTTGACGTTGGTTTTTGCGCTTAAGAAATGTAGACACTATCTTTTCTGTAGCCAGGTTAACATAATTTGCAAGAGAAACATTCTACGGGCCATTGCAAATAGTTTACACGAGAGTAGTAAGATTGCTTGATGGAAAGTAATCACGGTATAATTTGACTTACACTACATTGGCCAATCTTCCACGAAAGGCCAAGCAGTAGTCGACCAACTGGTAACATCACTTGTTAACGATCAGGAAACAATAGAGCCTGAATTTTTAGATGAACATGTACATAGTGTAAGCCCTGTATCAACAAGCCTTGAAGCAACATTACACTTTGATGGAGCTTTGCTACCAGGGGTGGCAATGTTGCTACCATCATCATGCTCTCCCCTAAGGATGTTTGCCCATTGGCTTACCACCTAGGGTTTCCTTGTACAAAAAATGTGGCAGAGTACGAGGGGCTCCTTAGGGGATTGTTAGCAGATAGAGAACTGAATGTTTAACACCTGGTAATCTGATGTGATTCAATGCTCATCATCAATCAGATCATAGAATTCTACACCTGTAAAGCCATGCATCTTCAACCCTATTTCGATATGGCTAAAGATCTTCTGAAACAATTCACAAAGACTGATGTCTGACACGTGTTGTGTAGTGAGAACACTATAGCTGATGCATTAGCTATGCTAGCTTTAAACGTGCCTCCACATTTATTTACCACCTATCCTGCTTTAATGATGGAATGTATAGATCCTATCATCCAAGCGGTGTAAATCTCTTCTCTGAGTGCGGAAGGAATGCTAGAATGATATGATAACATTGAAACCTACCTTCTACATGGCAAACAACCACACGAGTTAACATCTATACAAAAGAACACAATCCGTAAGCGTGCCAAGCAATACGTCATCATCAGAGACAACACTCTATGTAGGCACTCTTTTGATGGGGTATTGTTAACCTGCATTAATAACGACCAAGTGTAAAGGATAGTTAGCGAAGTTCATGAGGGATTATGTGGAGGACACATAGCCCAGTGAGCCATGGCTGCTAAAATCAAATGCTTAGGGTATTACTAGTCATACATCAAACAAGATTGTCTTACCAAAGTTAAGGCATGAGACACATGCTAGCATTATGCAAATCTAATACACGTGTCACCAACTGAGTTGCATACCACATAGATCACTTGGCCATTCCAATGATGGGGGCTAGACATCATAGGTTTTATCACACCTAAGTCCTCTACAAGACATAGTTTCATTATCACTGCCATTGAGTACTTTAAAAAGTAGGTTGAAGCCATTCCTTTGTGAAAGACTACATCTCAACAGGTTTACCATTTTATCTTGGATAACATAATAACCAGGTTTGGGCTTCCCATGACTATTGTGACCGATAATGGGCCACAATTTAGTAGTGCCGAAACCAAATCTTTCTACAACAACCTTGGTATTAAGAAATTTTTTTCCTTGCCTTATTACCTACAAGAAAATGGTCAAGCAGAGGCAAAAAACAAGGTGGTCATCAATTTACTGAAAAAATGCTCAATAGAAACAAGAAACTATGGCATGAAAAAATCCTATATGTGCTATGGGCCTACCGTATGACATGCAGAACAGCTACAGGTAGGATGCCCTATAGCCTAGTCTATGAATCTGAAGCAGTGTTACCCCTTGAACTACAAGTTCCTTCACTGCAGATGGTCCTCTCCATGGTTATAAATGATACTCAACACAACGAGTCTAGAATCGTGGTTCTAGACTCAATAGAGGAGAAGCGTATCCAGACGCTCGACAACATCAAAAAACATCAGGATAACCAAAGGTAGAAGCATCATCATAACCTGCATCAGCGACCAATTAAGAAAGGAGACTTGGTCCTTAAAGCTATTCATGAGCCAGTGAGTAAATTCTCTGCAAGCTAGGAAGGCCCTTTCCTAGTCGTCAATGAATATGACAACAAAGCATTTAGGCTAGCAGACATCAATGACAATGAACTTCCAAATCTGGCGAATCATATGTGCCTGAAGTTGTACCACATTTAGACATCAGCTCGGCTAAACACAAGGTAAAAATCATCCACTATGATGTAAAACAAGCAGTGTTTTACACGTCCGCTATGACTTAAAACTGGTAGTCCTTTGCATGCATCCACCATGATGCTAAAGTGATGAAGCTTTTGACCATCCATCACAACATAAAACTGGCAAGGTAAGTATCCATCTACTGAGATGCTAAACCATCATAGACTTATCCCTAGGTCATGACATAAAACTGACACCCATAGCATGGTTTGCTAGACCATAAACTAGTTCTTCCACCGTCCGCTATGACGTAAAACTAGCACACTTTAGTCTACCTAGAATTTAAACTAGGACCATGGTCTGCTAGGACTTAAAACTAGCAACGATAGTCTACCAGGACTTAAAACTGGGACCTACCAACATACCATCCACGAAACAAGTGAACCTGATCATTCTTGCATAGCATCCCTATCAGATAGAATAGGTAGGGCATTGGAACAAAAGCAATGCCACTACCCCCCGGCATTCTACAGATTCCTCGGATATGCTAAAAGGCATACTACTGATTCCTCAGAGATGCTCCTACAATGGCTGCTCAGCAATTGCAGCTCCTAGGGTCAACATCGCCAATTGGAACTTCAAAGAAACTATGGTCACCCATAGCCTTGGTTGCCTCCAGCTGTCACTGTAACCAGAGTCTGGCTTCGCAGATTCATCAGATGAATAAGATGAATCTAGTTGTCGATGGAAAATTCTTGAGCTATAGTGTCAACAAAGGGACCCTTACCCTTTGGCTACGATCCCATCTCCATGGCTTGCACTCTCCTATTTGCTTCGGACAACACTTGTTTCAATAGCCTCCCTAGCGGTTAGGGCAGTTGCTTTCATTTTTTACACTTTGTTGAATTTTGTAGGTTACTTGCTACAATAGTGTTATTCAAAGATGTGTTCACTAGGAGGGCAAAGTGTCATAGCGTTCTGAGGTGACTGCTTAGACTAGCCTAATTATTTAGAAGTGTAGACCTAGTTGTTCCCCTCCAGACATCTTCCCTTACCTTTTCCCCATCTTATTCTTGCAACTACTCTTCCTCCCTCCTTCCGTTTGTACAAGATGTAAATGTACAGGAAGCCTTTTGCACATGATAACTGTCATGTCCATGAACTAGCGTAACGTAACTCGCCTCATGGAATACATCTGTAGATAGGTTAAAACCCTATACAATCATGATGTAGCTTCAACAAAAAAAATGGACAAAGCCAAGAAAAATGGATGAAACACAGCTCGTCCAGGCCATACGAGCATAACACAACTCACCTAGGCAAGTCCCACAACAATGTAACCTCTCAAAAAAAACACCCGTGAGAAGTTATCCAATAGCATGTTTGCAAAATGTCTTGTTCATGCTTGAGTCTTTTCCGAACCTCTCTCCCTCATACTTGTACAGTCCCTCTTCCACCCCTTACACTCCTGACCTTCGCACTTCCAAGTTTAACAGAGCAACATCCAAGTAGCAGCCGATAAACAATGTTGGTGTCTCTACCACTATGGTGTTTTTTATTCTTTGTCAACGTCTCTCAGGCAAGCCCTCCAAACTTCAACAAAGAGGGGCCATTGAAACAATATGGAATTTCAATACCTTGATGATTCAACAAAGTCTCGAAGGTTAGGCAAGGATCCCCACAAGTGCAGCATCAAGACATCCAGGCAATGGAAACAACAAAAATAGTGGTACATCGTAGCAAGTTTTCTTTTTTCAGCTAAGGGCCTGTTACCCTGCGCTACGTAGTTCAGCGTAGCAACCCTCAAGAGGAAAGAATAGAACAAGGGATGCATAATGACAACACTTCAACTTTGCAAGTTAGCCGTGTTCCAAAAATCTTAACTTTTGGCATATTACGCTATGTTACGCTATGCAGCGTAATGTAGTGTAACATAGTGTAATGCAAGCAGATAGTTGATTTAGCCACAACAACAAAGATAGAAAAATTCAAGCATTAGTGGTGATTACACCACGATACACTCCCTAGCGTATTGCAGCGTAATCGCAGGACAGTTTATTGCCAAAGATCTAAAAATCCTTCAACACTAAAGATGAGGGTGAATTACGTCGTACTATGCTTCATAGCATAGCACAGCATAGTGCCACAGGCTTCAACCATAGCACATTAGGTCAACGACATGCTGTGAGTCTAGGACACATATCATCTAAACTACATTTTTCTCCTAACCCTAATCTTATAAATACCCTAGCTGACAATGCTCAAAGGGTTGGCAATTGTTGGCATTTTTGGCAAAGATTGGGGAGAAAACAAGAAAGGATTGGCAATAAAAAGAGCATTGACGGTGATATAGAGAAGCTTTTGGTCAGAGATTTCAAGTTAGCAAACATCTTGCTTTGAGCCTAACTCCCTTGCACCCAGATTGGCTAGTGAATAGGGTAGATTGGCCTTTGTTTAATCTCTAAATAGCTTCTTGTTGGTGGTGTGCACTTTGTCGAAACCGAAGTCTGCTTGCAAATCCCATTGTATTCATCATATTTGTCTATAAGTTAAATCCCAGATCTCGAGATTGCACATTCTCCAAATTCAATTTATTGCATCTTATTTACGTTGATTTTACAATTTTTTTGCATCATTTACATCATTATCACTACCTTCAAGATCTGATCTTGGAGCATATCTCATTTTCTCGTCAACCAATATTATATCTTCACATTGAATTTGTTATCTCATGATCCAATCATTAACAAAATTCACTGATTAAGTCCTTGTCTAATCGACAAGACCATTTAGGGTACCTCAGATTTAGTGTACACGGAAATCCACTTAGTGTTTCCAGTAATTAAAGTTTTCCATTATTACACCCTTGTCTCCATGTGACTCCTCCAATCATGTTTCTACTTTCCAATCTAACTACCACCCTTTTGATTATTATCGAGCTCATTCTCCACATGTAAGAAGGGATACCACCTCTTGCCCTTATCCACCTCCTATTCCTACACATCTTCCTCCTCCATCCACATAGCTACCACCTACTCCACCTATGCAAAGTGAACTTCCAACTCAATTGCAATAATGCAATGCTACCAGGGCTATTAATCTACAAGCAGCTCATCGACTGAGTGGTTTGGATACTTGATCAAAGAAAATATATTTCTTCTAACACACAGTCTACCTAAGCCCTCAAATACACCTATGATTGACAATCCTATTCCTTCATCTTCCTCTATATCAAATTCCTTTGATTCCCCTTCAAACCAAACATCGCCCAGGATCTATAATATGATGCTTAGTCACATTGTATTTGATTGGATCTATGCTAAAAACCTTCCCAAGTAGTTAGAAAATCCTAGAAGTCCTCTGATTTATTTGTAAATTGCTAGAAAATAATCATGTAAGCCTCTTCTTGATTCTAGTTCTAATGTCAATCTAATTTCTCATGAGATATATATTACATGGAACCTACCTCCTTTAAAGAAGAGTAATATTAGGTTAGAATTGGTAGACCAATCCATCACTATTCCATTAGGATCGGTAGAAGACATTGTGACCACTATCTATGGGTGGTCTTATTCTATTGATTTCCTAGTGATCAAGATGGAGAACTACAAAGGAGACTTCCCAATCATCATGGGAAGGGCATGGCTAAGCTCTGTTGATGCAAGAATGGGCATCAAAGGTCATTCCTTCAAAATATCTAAAGAAAATGCCTTCAAAAAGATCAAGAAGTGAGTTCCATGCAACATGTATAGAGATACAGGGTGTAGTTGTGTGTAGAAACTCTAGGTAGTGAGATGAGCATTGATCTTTGCATGCAAGCAATGTGCACTAGAAGCAAAACTTCAAATGTGTCTATATGTAGCATCCAAAAAATAGGAGGGCACCCAGATTGCTGATTCTAAGGATAGCACACTTTGCATGAAACCAATTGAGAGCTTAACATGTGCATATGTCGTAGGCATGGATGAACTAGAGCAAGTTCATCACCAACTATCTAATGATGCAAATGATGATACCTACTAGGGAGAGTTGGAAATTATTGAAAATTTCAAGCAAGTGCCCCTTGAACTAAAAACTCTATTAGTCAGCATGAAATATGTGTTTTTGAAGAATGGAAAGCTGATCATAATCAATGCAAATCTTGCTCCAAAACAAAAAAGATGTTAAATGTGATTGAAAAATGGTTAGCAGCCTTTACCTAGTCATACCCTAAACTAATAAGAACTAAACCTAGGATATGCTAGCATCACATCTACATTGATCCAGCCATGAGGCAAAAATGGTAGCCACAGAGGCAATTGAATCCCAAATTGAAGTAGATCATCAAAGAGGAAATTGAACAACTCCTCAAGGTAGGGTTCATTTATCCCATTGTAGATAGTAAGTGGGTTATTCCACTCATGATTGTGCCCAAGAAAGGTGGCAAGTGGTAGGTCTACATCAATTCTCGGCTGCTAAATATGGCAACATTCAAGGACCACTTTCCATTTCCATTTGTTAATAAGGTATTAGACATAATATTTAGGCATTGTTACTATAGTTTTCTAGATAGTTATAGTGGCTATACCTAAATCTAGATCACCCTAGAGGACTAGGCCAAGACAACATTCATGAGTCATTGGGGGACTTTTGCATATTGCAAGATGCCATTTGGTCTATGTAATGTCCCTGCTACATTCCAATGCTTGGTTCTACACATTTTTCAATAACAAATCAATAGTGGTATGGAAGTCTTCATAGATGACTTCTCCACTTATGGAGCTACATTTGAGCAAGTTCTAAAAAGATGCATTGAAACAAATCTATGGCTTAATTGGAAAAAGAATCATATAATGGTCTAGGAAGGCATTGTATTGGGGCATAGAATATCACAAGTAGGAATTGAGGTAGACCCTCAAAAAATAAGGGTCATCCAAGGAATAACCCACTAGCTAGAAATTTTCAAAGATGTTTGGTCATTCCTTGGACATACTAGCTACTATTGGTGTTTCATAGAGAATTTCTCTAAGATCACAAAACTATTGGTTGAGCTGATAATGAAATATGCTCCATTTGTCTGGACCACAGAATGTGAAATAGCATTTTAGCAATTGAAAGAGAAGATTTTAGAAACTCTAATTCTACAAGCACTTGATTGGTCTAGACCATTTCATGTTATGATGGATGCATTAAATTATGCCTTGGAAGCTATGCCTACATAGATGGATGACAAAAAACATCCATACTACATCCACTACACAAGCCAAAGCATTGTGGGTGCACAATTGAACTACACCACTATAGAAAAAGAACTGATGGCAGTGGGGTTTTCTATAGAAAAATTTTTCCATTACGTGCTTAGATATAAAGTGTTTGTGCACATTGATCATAATGCCATCTACTTCCTAATGAAAAAGCCAATGGTGAGCCCCCGTGTCATATGGTGACTAGTGATCTTATAGGAATTCGATCTTACAATGGTAGATTGAAAGGGCACTAAGAATCTAGTCATTGACCACTTGTCTTTGTTACAATGGGACAAAAAAGAGGAGGAAAACCCACTATCTAATATGTTTCTTGATAAAATCCTTTTTACTAGGGTTATAACTGAATGATTACCCAATGAGCCTAAATGGTATGATGTCATTCTCACTTATCTTCTCACTCAAGAGATGCCACAAGGATTGGACCACTGGAAGAAATAGTAGTTTCTTCACTAGGAAAAATGCTTCATGAAGATCAACAGACACCTCTACAAGGTGTGTGTTGATGGCCTAGTTCATTGGTATGTCCTTGATGTTGATCAACTACACATTCTCCAAGATGCTCATGAAGGTCCTTGCAGAGGCCACTATGCTAGGAAATGCATAGCCATTAAAATCCTGATGGTAGGGTACTACTGGCCAATAATTTTTAGGGATGCTCATCAATATGTCCACTCTTGTGAATGCTACCAACAAGATGGTGGAATGATTGCTTAAATGGAAATACCTCAATAATGGATTCAACCACTGGAACCCTTTGACATCTAGGGCATTGATTTCATGGGTCCCATCACACCCATGTCAAATTGAAAGGTGTACATCATAGTCGCTATTGACTATTGTTGAAATGGGAAGAAGCAATAGCTGTCACTGACTATACATCTTCTATTGTTGCTCATTTTATAGAAAAAAATGTTGCACATAGGTTGGTATGCCACATGCATTAATTTTTGATAATGGAACTACTTTATAGAAATTACCTTTTAGAAGCTCATGCAATGGCTAGGGGTTGAACATAAACTTACAACACCATACCACCCCCAAGCTAATGGTCAAGCTAAGGTTACCCATAGGGAAATCATAATGATTCTAATAAGAACTATTAGCAAATATAGGAAAGACTAGAGCACAAAACTCAATGATGTCCTTTGAGCCTACCACTCAACATGGAAACTTCCTATAGGTTGTTCTTCCTATAAGCTTGTGTATAAAAAATTACCAGCACTTCATATTCAATTTAAGCTCTATACACTGTCAATAGCTTGTGACCTCAACCTTGACTTGAGTCTAGCACAAAAAGAAAGATTAATGAATCTTAACTTGCTAGACAAAAACCAATTGATGGCCCTATTATCTAATGAGTTAGACAAGGCATTCAACAAAAAGTTCCATGACCTTAAAATTAGAAAAGTCAGATTTCAACCAAGAGATAAGAGTTTATATTGAAATCCCACACATTTATCTTAATGAACTAAATTTTAGACATTGTGGGAAGGACCTTAGATAATTTACAAAACTTTTTCTTTTGGGGCCATTATGATCTACAAACCTGAGAGCCTAGACAAGAAGCAACTGGTCAACATACAACAAGTCAAACCTTTCCATGAGCATAAGATAGCTAATACAACACATGCCTCATCAGATGGACAACCACACTAAATATTTTGGATCTACTCTTCTCAACTTGGGGGAGATGGCGATCCATGTTAACTATATAAGTGGCTCCTCAGTTTGTCACCCTTTTTTTTACACATTTTTGTTTTATAACTTTTTGTTTTACACATTCTTTATTTTACATCTTCTTTTTTTTCATTTTATTAATATTTCCTAATTTTTTTACACCATCATTAATACATTTACTATTTCTTGAATATTTTTACACTTTATTTTATATTTTCTTTTATTCTAGTGTGATTTTTTCTCTTTTTGTTGATACATGCTAGGCACAATGGTAATTCATTGCCTAATGGTGATATGTATTATTTTGTTATTTGATTGTTAGTGTCTAGATTATAGCTTTTAATTTTGTTATGGATAATGAGGACATGGTTTCTTCTCATGCAACAAGCAGTGAGTTCGTAACATCCATCCATCTACAAACTCTATGGTTTTCCTTATTCTAGAAATGTGCAATCCCTTTTTCATTAATAAAACTATAATGAATTTGTGACTTTCATAGTTTCTAGAATTAGAAAGGGTTCAAAGGTTTAAACAGGGTATGACTTCAAGGTAATTCAGTATTCTTTGTACCTTTCTACTTACATGGGTGCATATGTGTTTTCATGGATTTCTTACCATTCCGTGTCAACCAATAAAAGGAAGTTGAATTAGTCCTTGCTTTCTGTAGTTCCCATTTCAAAAAAACAATTATGGGAATTCAAAGCACACCCCTTAGACACAATAAAGGAATAAGTCTTTGCATGGTGTGGTTCCCATTTCAAAAAAAAAAGTTCAAAAATTATGGAAATTCAAAGCACACCTCTTAGATAAAATAAATAGACTAAAAGCATTGGTTAAGGGACTAGAAAGACATGTGACCCATACCTAAAGGTCCCCTCTAACTAAGGCCCTTCCTCACTTCCTACTTCTCTTTTCTTCTTTAATAAGGAGCAGTGGTTTTTCTGTGGAAACACTCTTGTGTCTCAAGGGGGGGTGGGGGGTGTTGTCTAGTCTTAGAATGGTGATGCAAAGTTACTAAATGTGGTTGGTTTTGGTTTGGACTAAGGATAGTTCTGATCAAGTCATTTAACCATAAAATTCACAAGGGACTTCATGTAACCTTAATCAAGAACTCCATTCTACTCTCTCTTGTCCATCTATGCTTTCCATGTTTCACCTCAGTACCAGTTTCATGTTCGTGTTCAATGTCTTGGTTTGATGTGTTAAAATTCTTAGGTAGTTTCTTCTAGGGGTTTTGTACTTAACCTTTCATAATCATTAATCATCCATGCGGCCCACAAACTCCTTGGTTTGAAGTTATGCAAGGGTAATAAAAGGGTTGTGCCTACTTTGGGGAGGACCCACATGCATATCTTTTGGTTGGATTAGTTAAGTTCTTTATCCTTAGACACTCTTATAATCAAACACTTTTGTTTACCTAATTAATTACATCCAATTGTGCACATATTCATAATGTTTTTCAGTGAAACCCTTTATAGTTACTATTGTGAATTCTTAAATCCTCTTCAAGCATTTCCTCACATTTGAACTTTTAAGATTGACTAGACTACTTATCCATTTTACCCTATTTATCAACTTTCCCTCTAACACTATTAACTGAATCCATTCATCACAATCAAAATGTAGCTAAGTGTAACCACTAATGAGATAAGGTACTTCAAAGTTATATGTTACACATTGCACACTAATCCATGATTTTGTTGTGATTGCAGTGGAAAGCATGGATGGAACAAGCAGACTGGAAGTGAGATTGTCCTCACAAAGGAAGTAGCAATAGTAGCACCATGTGATGAGGACTCTTCATAATAATTGAATCTTCTTCCTCACTCTTCATTTTCTAGAGGAGTGGATGTCAATTTTGTCTAGGGTATTCTCTTCTCTTGTCATGAACACCCAATTTTGTAGAAGATTGTAATCTGTACACTCGGGCACTTAGGAGTCTATTTATTTCATTTGAGTCAGTTTGTATGTCAGTTAATAATTCCATACCTTCCTAATATTTTATAAGAAACTTGTTTTTCCTCTTCTTCACTCGAGCATGAGTTTTCATTTAGTCATGGGGGTATGATGACTCATGTTTTAACAAGCTTTGATATCAGGTATCTGATATCAAAGTCTTGATATTGGATACTCAATATCAAATCTCAAGATGTGATGTGAAATATCTAATATCATGGGCTATATTCCAACCTATAAATATAGCACTTGGGCTCACAATTGAGATAGTTTTTGAGTTAGTTTTTCATCATCTTTTTTCATAGATAGCAAAGCTCTTATAGTTTTTTTCTCCAAAGTTAGAATATTTTCTAAGTGCCCACAATAGGAGTCTAAGTGTGTACAGATCTTTGTTCAAGCACTAATGTACCTAAGCATAGCAGTGTGATGGGAATAAAGACAAATCCTTTTGATCATCCTTGTAGCACTAAGAATAGATTAATGTTTCCTTGATGTATTTAATATTCATGCACTTAATTTTAATTCACTTTAATTAAAAAATTAATTTTAGTTGTTAACGAACACAAGCACGACCACCTCAAGCATACATGTAGCAGTTGGTAATCTAGAAATGCTTAACATTTGGTGGCCCAGTAGCAGTATACTTGTTTAGGATGTGTTTAGAAAGTGGGAATAGGTACTTGTGTTAGGCTAGCTAGGTAGTAGAATAATTAGATATTAAATTCTTCTACCTTCCATTCTTATTATAGGTGATTAAACTTAGAAAACATAAAATGATAAAAATCATGTGCCTCAATTACACTTAAACCATATCCTTGAACTTCACAAGTTTAGTTGGAAAGATAATGAATGTTCTTAACATTCATTTTACTTCCTAGAGAATTAGTACACTGATAGACTATAGGTCAACAAAATTCAATTGGATCACATGTGAACACCTTAGTGATTTGTATGGTTGGGTGTAGGGGTACCTCACCACTCATCACTCTCAAATTGACATCTTATGATGAAGCTAGAGAAGTTGCTATGGATTTAGATAAAAGCCAACAAGAAGATGCAACTCATCATGAGAGGAGGTGGGAGTAGAAGAGGAGACCAACATCAAAAGGTAGGTATGGCCCCTCCAAGTAGACTTGTGAATGTGGATGTGAGTACCACATACCATCTTGTGGACTTACTATTGGAGTTGATCATGGATCTATTATCTATTATAGATGTAGATATCTTAATCATTTGCAAAGAGATTACTCGAATTAGTTTACATGTGAGAATCTAGGACAGTAGGCTAGGAAGAATGTGAACCAAGTAGGTAATAGTGAGGAAGGTAGAGGCCAAGGAAAATGACTAGTAATTCAAGATAAATGTAAAAAATTTATTGTTTAGCCAACAGGAGTAGACTAGAGGACCCACAATCAGGTGTATGTTCTAATAGACTATTTGTTAGATACATAATCTAACATGGTAATGAATATGGAAGGTATAAGTTCAAACTTTAAAGTATTAATTTTATTTGATCCAGGTGCTATTCATTTCTTTGTAGATCCTAGTGTTATACATCAAGTATATCTTGAATGTCATTCTTTTTATCTTAGGTTATTAGTATCTCTTATGCTAGGCCATGAGACAAAAATTGATTATATGTGCATAGGCATGCCAAAAAATTATAGGATATGTAGGGATTTGTAATTTACATGTTCTAGATCTCAAAACATATGATGTAATTTTATAAATGAATTGACTATCATAGTTCAATGTCAATTTGGACTATTAATAGAAAATCGTAAGAATACAAGTAACTGATAGTGCTTATGTTGAGGTACAAACTCCTCTAAGGTTTGTATGATTGGATTTGATCTCTTCTGAGATGTTCCATATGATGATTTGAAATGGACATGAATGGTTTATGATTATAATATATAGAATAGATGTGGTAGGGGTAGATTAGATCCCTACAATCTAGGAGATTCTTGATGTGCTCTAGTCAAATTCACTAAGTTTACCTTCAAGATGTAATATTGAGTTTAAGAGTAAGCTTCAACCTAGTACAAAGCTTATTTCAAAGGGCTTGTGTAGGATGTCTTCCATATATTTGCAAGATTTGTTGGAAGAGACCTCATATAACCCATTATATCATTGTGGGGTATGTTATTTGTTAAAAACAATAATGGGAGTTTACATTTACGCATAGATTACAAGAAACTAAATTAGGTGACTTTATGAATAAGTATCCCTTGTCATGTATTGATGATTTTTTTGATCAACTTTAGGGAGATCATATATTCTCAAAGATTGATCCCAAGGCTAGATATGGTTAGGTATGGATTCATAACTAGGATATGTCAAAGAAAACATTTAGAACTCAATATAATAATTATAACTTTTGGTGCTATTTTTAGGTTGATAAATGCATCAATAGTTTTCTTACACCACATGAATAATGCACCTTATGCATTTCTAGATTATTTTGTAATTTTGTTCATAAATGATATTTTGGTATATTCTCCTATTAAGCAATTATATGTAAATCATTTGAGGATGGCACTATAGATTTTGAGAAAGTATTAGTTGTATGCTTAGCAAACCAAGTATTTATTTGGAAAGTTAAATATTTAGTTTAGGAGTATATGATCTCAAAATTTGGAATATCTGTGGATGTACCAAAGATTATAGTTGTTCAAAACTGGCTAGTACCATAATTAATAGTAGAGATATGGAGCTTCTTAGGCTTAATAGGTTACTACTATAGATCTATGGAATATTTCTTTTAACTAGCATGTCTTTTGACTTGGCTACTAAAAACTTAAACTAGCTTTGTTTGGAGTCCAACTTGTTAGGTTGCATTTTAGAAGTTGAAGCATAGACTAGTCATTGATTAAGTGTTAGTATATCCTACACTAAGACAATCATATGATGTTAGAATTGATGCTTCATGAGATAGATTTAGTTATGTTTTGATGCAAGATAGACATATTGTGGCTTATGTATCTTATTAGTTGATGCTACATGAGACTAGATATCTTGTGCATGATCTAGAGCTAGATGTTGTAGTGCTTGTGTAGAAGATTTGATGATATTATATTTTGGGGAAGTAAGTCACTATTTGAAATAATCATATGAACCTTTAGTATCTCATTATTCAATCATAGTTAAACCTATGACAACATGGAGGGGTTGAGTTACTTACCAACTTTGATTTCACTATTAAATATAGGTAAGAAAAGACTAATAAAGTAGAAAATTCATTGATCATGATAGCTAGTGAGCTTAATATTATAACTATATGATGAAATCTATGAAAGAAAATTTGAGAGCAATAGTGGCATGATTCATGATGTTAAGAGTTGAAGTAGTAGATTACATTTGATGGATCATTATCTATGGATGGTCTTGATGTATTGTAGAGGGATGGCTAAATGTGTTCTAAAAGCTTTGCAATCTTAGTTAATGAATGAGGCCTATATGAGTAAATACCAGATACATTTAAGTAAAAAGAAAATATACCAATAGCTATGATGAATGTATTGATAGCTTGACATGAAGAAGAATGTAGGGGAGCATATCTCTCAATGTTGGATTTATTAGCAAGTAAGGATATAGAATCAGAGATTAGTGGATACTTACATTTCCACAATATTCTTTAGTGGAAATGGGATACCATTAGTATGGATTTTATTATTCATCTTCTAAGGACATGTAGTGGTCATGATGGTATACTAGTTGTTATTGATAAATGTTTCTCATTTCTTTATTACATGGACATCCATGAGTGTAGTAGAGACTACACATCTTTTTCTTACAGAGTTAGTGAGATTCCATGATGTCTTGTAGTAGATTATTAATGATCGAGATGCTTGATTTATGTCATGATTTTGGTATAAATTTTAGAAAAATATGGATACTAGGCTAAACATGAGTTTAGTATATCATCCATAGATGAATGGTTAGATGAACCAAGTGCATTAGATTCTTAAGGGCATGTTAAGAGTCTATGCCTTGTAATATAGAGATTGCTAGGATTATATGCTTTCACTGAAAAAATTCCCATATAATAATAATTACTAGAAGAATCTATGGATAACATCATATGAGATCTTAAATAGTAGGCCATGCAAAATGCCCTTATGTTAAGACACTATAGAAAATTGTTAGTATTCAATCATAGATTTGGTAATCCAGACCATGGAAAAGGTCTAGCAAATTTGAGATAGATTGAGAGTTGCTCAAGATGGGCAAGTGGAACATCCAAATTGGTGCCATAGATCACTAAAGTTTACAATTTGAGATCATTTATTTCTTCATGTTTCTTCCTTAAAGGATCTTATACAGCTTTTCTAAAAGAAAAACTTAGCTTCTAGATACATTGGTCCTTTTATGGTGCTTGATGAGCTAGCCAAAGTCTAGTGCTAAGTTGCCTTCATTGTAGAGACATCACCTCATCTATAACTAACTCGTGAGTTGTATCCATGAAGGAATGGTTCAAAGTCAAAGAGATCATCAAGAAAATAAATTATTAGATCCAAATTAAATTAAAACTCCATACTTACGACTGTCACTCATATGTAATATTGCAGTATTCACCCTAACTTTTAATCTTAAGTTGAAAGGTGGAGAAAATGATTAAACCAAATTGAAAAAATATAAAATTAACATAAATGTTAGAAGATTACAAAGGAGATGTCACCTAATGTGTGACCCTACTTTGCTATCTTTATATTGCAGCAACTTCATAGCCTCATAAGAAATCTAATGGTTGTTAATTGCCATAACATCTCAACAATCTTCCTCAATAACTTTTGTAATAAGGGAATTCAATAAGGGAGTCAATTTGGCATGGGTTTCTTTGGAGTTTGGCAAAAATTCCCCTATTATACATCAAATTTCTTCAT
Organism: Gnetum montanum; assembly: GCA_015680685.1. Taxonomy (NCBI): domain Eukaryota; kingdom Viridiplantae; phylum Streptophyta; class Gnetopsida; order Gnetales; family Gnetaceae; genus Gnetum; species Gnetum montanum. The sequence goes on from MNCI01007961.1 coordinate 73,087, forward strand.
TTATAAAGAAGAAGACTTAACCAAAATTAGGAAAATCATCATTTTGGAAAGTTGATTTGCATCAAAAACTTCAATGTCAATTAGTATCAAGGTATCAAACTATATTGTAGTCTCTGTGTTCTTCGATGACCAATTTAGATTGCTCTAGTGATGTAGATTGATATCTTAATTCCTTAGTGAGGTACTTACTTTTCAATTCAATGTTATTGATCCTTTTCATACCAACTACCATGATTGATATGATTTGGGTCATTTTTCATTGAACCCATGATGACCTATGATAATAACGACTTAATAAGAAAATTAAGACTTGTCGATAGTTATCGCAAAATTCAATGATCTTTGGTATGGTAAAATAGTAAAAATAAAAATAAAAATAAAAAGTTAAGCTTTTAATTCACTAAAACTAGAACAATTGGGGGTTCATCAGAACCTCCAACTAGCCTTTGACCAGTACCTAGACAACTAAGGTAGAAAAATGATAAAATTTCCAATATATATCTAATTTCTTACTTGGAATACACAACTAATAAAGTGGCTATAAAAATAATTTAAACTAATATTCAATATATAATATTGACATCACATTCACATTTATATCCTTAATAAAAGGAAATTGAAGTTGTGTCATATTATAATTGGATGACTTATATGCATATTCAAAAATAAAAAAAAATATTAACCATTTAACCATCCATCATAGTTATAGTTTTAAAACAAAAATTAAATTGTTCATGGACCACAATGGCTACCCCACTCTTGGCTATGGTCCCCCAGTTGATTAGGTTTGTTGATTTAACCTATCAAAGAGAAAAGAAATTGGAGGCCCTAATCAAGAAAAGGAATTGGAGGTCTTAATCCTATCATGGGGGTTTTTAGATAATGGTTATTCCATCCCCACCTCCCCCCCNCCCCCCCCCCCCCCTCTCATGAGGTGGTGGCTTTATAGTAGGCCACTGCCTTACTGTTACATTTTATTTTTTTCAAATTTTAATGATATTGATTTTCATCATGACATTGCCTTGGATCAATACAAATTGGATCAAACTTTATCAATGAATTGATATAAATTGATATATAGAGTGTTCAAGCTTTTGATATATCAATTTTTATCGTTGTCACACTAATAACATGTGAGACATTCGAAAAAATTTTAGTCTTATTGATCCTCATCAATATGGTTGACACGAATTAATATGTTTGAACAACGTATTGAACCTCATCAAGGCTACGCTATTCAGACATGAGATGTTAGGGAAAATTTGTTTTTGATTGATCCATATCGACTAAATCAATATCTTTGTTTTTTCATATTTTGATTTAAATCAATAAATTTGATAATTATATTGATAACCTGAATTGTATTTCATGTCTTATCGATTTGTATCACTACGATTGATATACCATGAGTTCACTTTTAACAAGACATCAAACCCATGATGTCTCTTGGTACTAGCAATTATAGAAAGTTTGATTTCTACCATTAACATCTATAAATATTAACATCAGGATATGCTTCAATAAAATGATTTACAATAATCTCTTGACATCACATGATGTGATACAAATCAATGGTAGAGTGATAAATTTATTCACTTAATAATAAATAAAATTTTATTCCTTTTTCGCTCCTCATGATTGATTCTTATTATTCGGGTAGGAGTCTACATATAAGTCTATTATGCAGGCCCTTCCTAGGATTAATTAGGCTAGACATCATCTCACAAGATTTGCTTCATTTGGTGTAAGAATATCTTACAAACTCAAGGTCTTTAAGTTTTTTAAGTTTTAAGAATCCAAGATGCATTTCTTGCATCAAACTTATTCCCTAACTTGCTCTTGGATTAGCTTCCATGTGGGTTATACCCTACTATCCTATCCATTTGAAGTTGGTTATCCTCCTTCCTAATTAAACTAGGATATGACCCATACCTAGGTTGATTAGTTAAATAATTTTTGAGTAAATATAAATTTGGTTGAACAAGAGGATATACCAAAAAGCAAAAATTCCATAGATTTTATATATCCATAACTATATATGGAATACTGGTAGACTTGGGTCTTGTAAACATTAGTATCCATAATTCTCTATCATAGTAGGGATCTCAACCACTAACACCTATGGAGGACACAATGGGAAACACATGTAAGACCCTAGAGCTGGAAGTACCAATAGACATAATAGATGATAGCTCAATAGAAAATAAGAGGGATATGGCCAAAGATATAGAAGGAAAATAGAAATAAATAATACTCTTTACTATATGAAGTGTGACATCCTATTCCCAAATGTCATAGAAAACAACATATATACGTTATATTAGGCATTAGGCATAAGAGGATAACATAGAAAACATCAAATATATGTAACATTCGACATTAAGCATGAAGAAAATAATAAGAAAAATGGAGAAGGAAAATGAAAAGAATGCTTTATTGATGGAAAATAGTGTATCTGGATCATGCTCTAGGAACTTTTCTTGGAATTTTCTTCTTTTGATGTTTCTCCCTTAGAGGCAATACAACACTATCATCATGGTTAGGCTGACATTTGACTAGAAGGAATGGCCAATCCTCTTCTTGTCCTACTTCACACAACTCCCATTATGTACCTTTATTAGCTTTGCAACTCCATGCTAATACAACCTCTAATCCTACATATAAATACCTTAAGTCAAACCCCTAAAGGACACCTTCAGAGACATGTCAGTTATTACAACATGCTCATTTAGGTCTTAATTAAAACACACCCTTTCAGGTCTTGTTACACAAATATCAATATTAGTTATGAAGAGACACCATCTTCATTATGTAGTAGCACCATTTTGGAATGGGGATGTTATAATCTATCCCCCTCAAGTTTCATTCATCCTTGAACAAGTCCATGTTCACTATCTTTTTCGAGCTCCAATGATCCTTTTATGTTGTTATTGTTCAAATGCTTTGATTTCTTCTTGAAGTTTTATATCCTTAAGTTATCTTTATTATTCTATAAAAAATATGTGAGAAGAATATATTCAAATTTAAATATTACTATATTAATTCTTACCTCATTCTCTAAGACAATGATAAGAGGTGAATTAAAGGTCTACCAAATACCAATCTCCAGTCTTAACTAAGGTTACACAAAGTGCAACTCATATTTGGTTATCCAATTGAAGGTAGGGAAAATCCTTATTTTCAACTTGCATTACCTTAGATATTTTACTTATCTAATTCAAATATACATTAATCCAATTAAGAAAATTATGCAAAGCATAAAATAAAAGTAATATTAAGATACTTCCTAATCTTGATAAACCTAGGAAATCAATGGAAGTAATTATAGTTATACCATGATCAGATGGCCTTGTTTAGGATGGAAGGGCTTGATCTTGCTTCTTCTAAACATCTTCTTTAAAAATTAACTCTAGTAACTTAGTAACTTGGAAAAATTGGACATTGTACCAAATATAATCCAAGGTTTCAATGACAAATTTTGTTGACTCATCTTCATTAATCATGATAGAGTAATTACTAAATTGTGGTTCTTGATGAGTACTATCCATTAACATCACCTGTTCTTGAATTCTAGGATTTCATTTCTCTATTGAAGATTCAAAGTAAGTGGAACATGCATTAGTTAATGGGATTTCATGTTGAATTGATGGAAAAATTTTCTTCAATTGGGTCCATCTTCCAAGGATTCCTTTACATATCCATATTTTAAGAATTGATAAATACTACTTCCAAATTTTGTGTTAAAGTCTCCATAAAGGACAAATGGCATTGGATTGGTATGGCTTAGAAACAACTTATTCTTCAAAATTTTCTATATTTTCTTAATCAAGTATGCTCCTTGGCACAATCTACCATTTGGACATGCTGATTTGACAATTAAATGTATACCATGCATACACATCTTCCTAATAACTTGATTTTTACTATCAATGCCAAGGCTATATGGCTTCAGTGGAATCTTGATTGTTCTTTCTTTCCCATGATTTGAAGTTTTTGGATTTTAAAAATCATAACTTCTAAATTCTATTCAAATCTTTGTACTAATTCAAACTTGGCTTCTTTATAAAAGATTGCGCAACCATCCATGTTACGATTTCTGTAATAGGCTAATCTATATGGTTGAAAAGAAGAACTTCCACAAGAACCTTTTTGCTTATAAATACCTCAATATCCCATCTTCCAAGTCTAGTTCAAATTGGTATAGGAATTCCCATGGCAAGACTTCTTATAGGCACCAAATATTAGCATCCAAATCTTGTAACTCTACTAAGATGTGTGGGTATTGATACTTATGTCAATATAAGGCCTAAGGTAAGCATAGTAGATATTGACTCTTACTAGCTAGGGTTCTTGACAACACATTATATGTTGCCACTTTCATTCTCATTCTTGGATTCCCTTCTTGATCATTACCCTTTATGACTATCATACACTTTTTTGGAACAAAATTATGACTCTTCATGTTATGTAGTATGATTTTGGTTGCAGGATGAATTGATATACATCTTTTTAATTATTCTGGTTCACCAACTACTTCATCAACTAATTCTCCAACTAATCTTGTTCATAACAACTAGCTACATTACCTAGACTATTTAGCAACCTTTCTTTCTACCCCACTTAGAACAGTAACTCTTGTAGTGTAACTAATGACACGCCAAGGGTTAGTGAACTAAGATTATTTATGGAGGTTAAGCACTTAATCTTAAGGCCCAAAAGGTTATATTTGTTAGTTCCAATAGTTATATTGTTAGGCATGATTAGCTAGTTTAAGTTATGGCCTTTTAAGGCAAAGTTTATGATATCATCAAATTATTGGGTACTCGAATCATAAATCTAACCTTACCATTGAGTTTAGAAGGATGAAAAATTTTGGAAATGACTATTCATATGTTAAAAATAAACATTGTATGTCCAAGTTATGCTAAAATTAAGTCTTTGAGAGTCTAGAGGCACCAAGATGGATAGGGAGAAAAACATAAACTTTTGAAGCTCCATGGAGCAAATCTGACTTCACCATTGTGTTCAGAAGGTTGAAATCTATAGAAAATCATTTTTTTTTCATTTAAAAAGGCTTTCATAGTCAAAATTTATGGCTTTTAAGATCAAGAACCTTTGGCATGGAAAACAAGACTTTCCTAGAGGTCATCCATCCTAATACTACTTCAAAGCAAGCATTCTTAATTATGGAATTTTTATTTCACTTGTTGTATTTTGGATTTTTTTTTTCATTTTTAAATTTAAATTTTTTAACTTGATTTGATGTTTTTTTTTAATCTTTTCCATCAATTAAAGGATATTTTTTAATTTCTCCCTTAGTTGAAGGAAAAAAAATTTGTGTCATAGGAAGGCATCTTTCTTCAATGCTGATAGTTTTCATGGGTGCTAGAGGAGGTGATGATTTTTTGTGCCAGTGATGTCCACAAGTGATAGAGAAGGTGATGATTTTCAATGCTACTAGTATCTACAAGTGCTGGAAGAGGTGAAAATTTCGAATGCCAGTGGTGACCATGGGTGCCAGTGCCAAAGGAGGTGACTATTTTTAGCATCAGTGGTGTCTGCAGGCATTGAAGAAGGAGATGATTTCCAGCACTAGCAATCTCCAACAGAGGAGATGATGACTTTTAGCACCAACGGTGTCCATGGAAGTCAAAGGAGATGATGATTTCTAGCATCGATGATGTCTGTGGGTGCCAAAGGAGGTGACGTTTCCTAGTGTCAACCAATAGTGGTGTAAGGAATAGTGGTAACACAATGGATTCAGCATCAACAATGGCAGTGCACGCAACAATGGTGGATGAGGATTTTAGCAACAACGCTTGGTAATGACAATGGTGGTAGTGCTGCAATAATAATAGCATAGCCAAGAGTGATGCAGATCTAGGTAATGGTGAAAAATGACAAAGATGTGAGAAATAATTGTGCAAAAAAATCAAATTGCACAAGTAATCAAAGTACAAAATGCAAAAGCAAATGGAACTAATCTCTAGCCATTGATTCCTTCGATTAATCTTGTTCAGATTCTTCTTTCACACTGGCACTCTACAACGATGGTGTATGCAACCTCCAAGCACCTGTGAAAGGGACTTAAACTGCAATGCTATTATCATTCATGGTGCCTATGTTCTCCCATCAAGAATGAATTTATAGGCCATAGGATCGATTACCATAAGAGACCGAATGCCCACACATAAAAAAATGTGTTACTAGATATAAAGACCACATTGATGCATTAACCAACTCATAAAAACATGTTACTGGGTATGGTGGCCACTTTCATGCATTAACTAACCCATAAAATGCATTAGTGGGCATGGTGGCCACTTTCATGCATTAACTAATTCATAAAATGCATTAGTAGGCATGGTGGCCACTTTTATGCATTAACCCATAAAATGTGTTAGTGAGTAACACATGCTACAATCTCCCACTTGGTCTCCATATTTAATGAAGTTCAAAGTTCTAGAAATAAATGCATGAATCATGGTAATGGTTCCTCTTAATGTGAGAATTATCTTCCATGTATTACAATGCATGATCTTTCAAATGTAATTTCTTATATGGTAACTTAACTTTATGAATAAACCTAATGTTTGTATTTTCTCTAATAACTATATGCGCAAACCATATGAGAAAATAACACTACTGAATAAGAGTTTCATTAAGACTGTAAGTTGTATGTACAACAAATTACATTATGGAATCAAGTCCCATTTGAACTACATGATCCTTAAATGACTTTGGTGGCATTCCTTTTGTTAAAGGATTAGCTATCATTAATTCAGTGCTTATATGTGCAATGATCACTTTATTTCCCTTAATGCATTCCCTTATGGCTAACTACTTGATTTTGATGTATTTACTTCAATTACCACTCTTATTATTCTTAGCCATAAAGACAACAACTGAATCATCATCAAACATTCTTAATGACCTAGATATAGAATCCATAATTCTAAACCCTGATATGAAACTCTTTAGCCATACACCATGTGCAGTATCCTTAAAACAAGAAACAAACTCTGCCTCCATGGTGGAAGTAGCAACCAAAGTTTTCTTTCCACTCCTCCAGCTATCATAAAAACATAACCAGATGTTGATTTTCATGAATCAACACAACTAGAAAAGTTTAAGTTAGAGTAACTAGTCACCTCCAAGGAGTCAATTCATTTATACATAAGCATGTAGTTTTTTATACCTTGAAGGTACCTCATCACTTTCTTTGCAACCCTTCAATGATCAATACTTGAATTACTCTAATATCTACCCAACATTCCCATAGCAAATGCAATGTTAGGTCTTGTGTAGACCTAAGCATACATAAGGCTTCCAATAGCTAAAGCATATGGAATGTTGCTCATCTAACATTTCTCTAAATCATTCCTAGGGCACTGGTTCAAAGTGAACCTATTACCCTTCACAATGGATGCTATACTTGGTGAACAATCTATCATCTAAAACCTCTCTAAAACTTTATTGATATAGGTTTCCTACGATAGTGCTAGAATACATCTAGATTTGTCCCTATGGATCTATATGCTAATGAGATAAGATGCCTCACTCATATCCTTCATTTCAAAATTCTTAGAGAGAAAATTTTTCACCTCGTATAAAAATCCACTATTATTGGTTGTACAAAGGATATCATCCACATATAGAACAAGGAAATATATTTTTCTCCCACTAACTCTTTGGTATACACATTGATCCATGATATTTTCTTCAAAACCAAATGAAGTGATTATATCATAGAATTTTAAGTACCATTGACAGGAGGCCTATTCAATCCATATATGGATTTCTTGAGCTTGCATACCAATTTCTCACCATCACTATAGAAAAATACTTTAGGTTATTTCATATAAACCTCTTCTCTAGATCACCATTAAGGAATTCTTTTTTCACATCCATGTGATGTAATTCAAGATCAAAATGGGCAACCAATGCCATGATAACATGAAGGGAGTCCTTAGATATAAGAGAAAATGTCTCCTTGTAATCTATTCCCTCTTTTTGAGTAAACCCTTTAGCAAGAAGTTTGGCCTTATATCTTTCAATGTTGCCCAATGAGTCTTTCATAGTTTCAAAGACCCATTTGCATCCAATGGCTTTTACATCATTAGGCAACTTAAAAAGATCCCAAGCATCATTAGATGCCATAGGGTTCATTTCATCTTTCAAGGAATCATACCACAAGTTAGATTCCTTACAACTCATGGCTTGTGAAAATGCTTCAGGATCATTTTTGGCTCCTATGTTGTAGTCAGATTCCTGTAGATACACCATATAGTCACTAGGAATTGCTGATTTCCTTACTTTGGTAGATCTTCTTAATGTTGGTTAATTATTCTCTTGAGGATCATGATGTTCAATAGGTTTTTCAATAGGTTTTTAGTATCTGTTGTTTAGCTAGATCTACTACTTCTTGATCAGTAGTTTGTGAAACTTCAATGATTGGTTGTTGTTCAGTATGCATTTGTGCTCTAGGCGTATTATGCATAACAATCAGTCTATCATTTGAAATAGTGGATTGAGCATTTGTATGATCTATCTCAGGAACAATGTTCCAAGATCTACTGCTCCCACTAATCAAGTCATTCTCAAGAAATTTAGCATTTCTTGATTCCACAAACCTAGTAGTATGTGATGGGCAATAAAATATGTATCCCTTAGACTATTCATCATATCTAATGAAATACCCACTTATGGTCCTTGGGTCTAGCTTCTTTTCTTATGGATTATAGACTCTTACTTTAGATGGGCATTCTCAAATATGTATGTGTCGCAAACTTGTTTTCCAACCTTTCCATAATTCAAATGGTGTCTTTAAAAAAACCTTGGCTGGAACTTGGTTTAATATATACATCACCATGTTGAGCTTTAGTCCACAAGGACTTAGGAAGCTTGGAGCTACTAAGCATACTCTACACCATGGCCAATAATGTTCAGTTTCTTCTTTCTACCACATCATTCTAGTATGGAGAACTAGGCATAGTATACTAGTCAACAATCCCATGCTCTTGAAGAAACTTAGCAAATGAACCAGGTTCTTATCCATTATCAGTATATCTAACATAGTATTTTGTTTACTGCATTATTTCTCTACTTCATCCTTAAACACCTTAAAGGCATCTAAAGCTTCACTGTTGTTATGAAGTAGGTAGAGATACATATATTGTGAGTAATCTTCAATAAAGGTAATGAAATACTTTTGACCATACACATCCATATCTGGACTACAAATATCTATATGTATGATCTCTAATATGTCTTAACTCCTCTTGGCATCTTTCTTTGACATATTGATCTACTTTTCCTTTATGCAGTCCACACAACTATCAAAGTCAATAAAATCTAGAGTACTAAGTACTCCATCATTTACTAATCTCTTTATTTTTTCAATAGAGATATGTCCTAATCTACGATGCCACAACATAGAGGATTCATCATTCATAACACATCTCTTAATGCCAGCATGGACATGCATAAAAGCATAAGAAATTTCATTTCTGTAAATTAATTTTGAAAATACCATCTCCCAATGTACCATTTTCAATAAGTTTAGATTTATAATATAAACTGAATATAGTGTCTAAAAAATTAAAGGAAAATCCCAATGATACAAGCCTTGAAACAAAAATTAAATTCCTTGAAAAAATAGGAATATAAAATGTCCTTTCCAATTCTAAAATAAAACCACTACTTAAAACTAATTTGCATGTTCTAATTGCCTCCACATGTGAGCACATCTTATTGGCTAAATAGATGCAAAACTCACTTCCCACAAGCTTCCTTAGGTTTTTCACCCCTATAAGGAATTGGTAACATGGATTGTAGAACCAGAATCAATCCACCATGTGTCATGGCCAACATCAACCATATTCGATTCAAAACAAACAAGTGAGATTCGAGTACCTTTCTTTTCAAGCCATTTTTGATATTTAGAAAAATCCTTCTTTATGTGCCCTTTCTTTTTGCAGAAAAATAATTTGGATTCTTCTTAATATTAGCTTGTGCAGGTAGTTTGACCTTCCACTTGCCTTTGGCTTGTCCTTTATTCTTTCCTATGTAGCCAGATGTACACTCTCTTTCGCTTCCATAGCAAGTCTCCCCTCTTCTTGCACACACATGGTAATTAGTTCATTGATTGACCATTTGTCCTTATGTGTGTTATAAGAAATATTAAAGGATCTATACTATAAGGGGAGCATGTTTAACATATAGTACACAAGGAAATATTCTGACATCTCAACCTCAAGTGTTTTGAGTTGAGTCACTATATCCCTCATTTGCATGATGTGCTCATGCACACCACGAATTTCTATGAGCTTCATGGATGAGAACTTCATTATCAAGGTACTACCCAATGCCTTTTCTAATGACTTAAATTGTTCATCAATGGCCTTTAACAAAGCACACACATTATCATACTGTTCTAGTGAACCATGCATACCAACCGAGATCTTGGTTTTTATGAACATGACATCGAGACGATTAGATCACTCCCATTTTTCATAATTACCAATATCATATGGATGGCTAATTACTATAACAGTAGGTGGTTCATCCTTATAGATAGCATAATCAATGTCCATCCAGCCTAAATGAAGAAGAATTCTCTCCTTCCACACCTTATAATTATCACCTTTAATTCAAGAATGTCACATTTAAAATTAGAGTAGCCTACAGGTTGTATAACTACATAATCAAACATGCTTATGTCACTAAATTTGAGGTTAAAATATCATAAGACATGTTTACCAATGTACATCATGAAAAATATGAATCAAATGACATAAAATTGCTTATGGGCTAAATTTTAATTCAAAAAAATTCATATATCCATACGATGAAACTATTAAATTATATTTCTTTTCTTAATCCTTGTGGGTAAATTAAGAAAAATCATTTAACATATCATCCTAATTAATCATATTAAATATAATGAAACAAATCTTGTGGGATAAAATTTATCATATTACATATGATTAATCATAAATCTTAATGTTGTGTATCATATGTGATCCAAAAGCTCTTAGTACATAATTTTGCATAATTAAAGATGTTATGGCTACTCTCTAATTATACAACATTATATAGATCACTTGTTATAATTCATATGTAGATAATGATGCATACATATACAAAAATATCCATAAAATTGATAAATTACCAAATTTAACATGGTATAAAAATAATTCATTCAATTAATCCAGCCCAAGGTGCCCAAGTGGAGGCCAAAGCACCAAAAGAAAATCCTATAAAATGATGCTAATTCATTGGACGACATGAAAAAACACCAGAAATCATAATGATAATGATGAATGCTAGATATGCTAGCCAAAATGGAAAAAGCACATACGTAATTCACAAAATCCAACTATGCACAGAGGGAATAAACATCTGTTAGCCTTAAGACTGCTCAAGTTAAACCAAATCATGCTCAACCTTTGAAAACATTTACATAATGACAAGCTATTGCAAGCCAATGATGCAAATAGCAAACTATCACATGAAGAAAAATTGCAAATAGCACAACTAGACCAACTCTCCAAAACAACAAAATAAAATATCATCATTGCCACAATAGTAATAGTTTCTATTTTCTAGATTTATGGTGCACAAGAATGCAACAAGATGTGAGAGTGAAATCTCTTTCACCAAGTAGAAACTAGAAGCAAGTGATCTTCCTCAAACTACAAAGCGCAAAACTATGTTTCTAGATTACACCATCATCAAAACCCACATAAGATAAAGATCTAACTCTTTGATACCAAATGTAAGAAATAATTGTGCAAAAAAATCAGATTGCACAAGTAATCAAAGTACAAAATGTGGAAGCAAATGGAATTGACCTCCAACCATTGATGCCTTTGATTAATCTTGTTCAAATTGTTGGCACATTTTGGCCATTTCATGGAACAGGCTTTATAAGGTTATGGTGATTTTTGAAAAATTTAAAAGAGATTGTTGAGATTTTGTTTCTTCACCTTGAAGTCTACCATGTTGATTAAGAAAAGCTTTTGCTAATTGGTTCACATCCACAAAGGCATGGTTGAATGTCCCAAAACAAAGATGGTGTGGACATTCTAGAGTTAAATAAGGTGACAGTTGAAGATGTAAAGAAACACCCGGGGTAGCTTGCAAAGATTCGAAGCCTACTGTTTCACAATGAATTAAAAGCCAAGCATATAAAAAAAATAAAATCAAAAACATACCATCGACTTTTCAAAAGGGAATATCAAAAACCAAACCAAGGTAAGGAGACCGCACTGCGCAGTTGCAGCCACTAAGAATTGCGAGGTCGATCCAGAGAGATGGACATGTAGAGCAATGGTGGCAGTAGTAGTGATGTCATTAGCAAGAGCAGAAACAGTAACAACGAGGAACAACCTAAAGGCATCCACCATGGAAAATAACCTTGTCACCGACGAGGAAGCACCCACTCAAACAGTAGATACTGTTTCAGCGATGTAAGACCGCTATGAGGAATTGGACACCCAGGCTCTGGTCGGCAACGCCACGTACAGACACTGCTACGATTTCGCAGATTCAAACCTTGGAATGGTGGAATCACCCAGGGACCTGACCTATTTATGCCAAAGCCCTCATATCCGAACTTGCACCTCGACATTCTAATCCTCCCTGTTTCACATGCAAATTTGAGTAGAAATTTAGAAAGTGGATGAACAACTTCTGCTACTGGCTGATCTCTGATAGTGCAGGAAGCCATGCTTGGCATGAACAAGGAAATACTAAGCATTAAACCTCTAGGTTCATAAGCCTTATACTTTTGGCGCTAGAAGGAGAGCTAAAAATTAAGCCTCTAGGTTCATAAGCCTTATACTTTTAGTACATCAACAATTCTTTGTTACTATAAAGGCTTACGAAATTAGATACTATTTTCAGTTCATGACCAAGGAATTTCTTAGTTTGGAAAGTTTAAAAGTTTCAAAAGATATTCTAGATTCTAAGACTGATTCTTC
>MNCI01007961.1:90792-109984 GCA_015680685.1 Gnetum montanum
AATCTCTTTAAAGTAAGTCATTTGTAGTTTACACGCAACGCAATCATTACATTTCTCACAACCGCACGCCGCAACAGCACACACACATACTCACATTAACTACTGAGTTTATTTGGAGGTATCTGGGCCTTGGTGTTGCCAGAGACTAGCAGGCACCTAAATCCTATTCGAGGACACTCGTTGGCGATTGTGTCCCAAACGGCCACCAACACAAATTCTTCTTTCACACCAATGCTCTATAATGATGGTGTATGCAACCTCCAAGCGTCTGTGAAAGGAACCTAAAATGCAATCCTTTTATGATTCATGGTTCCTTTGTTCCCCCATTAAGAATGAATGTATAAGCCATGGGATCGATTACCATATGAGACCCAACTCCCATGCATAAAAAAACATGTTACTAGATATGGAGACCAAATTAATGCATTAACCAACTCATAAAAATGCATTAGTGGGTATGGTGGCTACATTTATGCATTAACTAATCCATAAAACGCATTAGTGGGCATGGTGGCCACTTTTATGCATGAACTAAACCATAAAAAATTGTTAATAGGCATGGTGGCCACTTTCATGTACTAACTAACTCATAAAATGCATTAGTGGGTAACGCATGTAGCATAGCCAAGAGAAATGTAGATTTTGGCAACGACGGTAAAAGATGGAGGTAGGTAGGGGAGTGATGACGATAGTAGGTGAGTGATGGTAGCATGGGAGATGGCAGAAGTGTGTAAGGAAAAATGACAATAGTGTTGACCATCATGGTGGCCACTATCATGGATAAGCTGACTACAACACTATGCGACAATGGCGTGGCTAGGTGGCACCGTAGCAACTAAGGCACCACATGCCAAGGTTAGGGCCAAAGCCCCCATAATAAATGTTTTATTTTATTTATTTTTGTATTTATTTTAGTTTCTTCTTTGGTAGAACTGAGTGAGTGCTTTCACCTCCACATGGACCTTGTCAGCACCAACGAACATGCCAGCACATACTAGTTAATGGCAGAGCATGTGGCATAGCAACAAGGATTTTGGTGATGTGGCAAATGAGGAACATGAGGGAAGGCATAGATAGAGGAGGGATGTCAAGGAGGAGTGTAGTGCCATTACAAGGGCGTTCATGGCCCCAAGGCTACGCAATCCTCAAGAGGCTTGCACAACACTCAATGAGCCTATGTAGTAAAATCTAGGACTACACAGCCCCATGCAAGGTGATGTGGCCTTATAAATATGTTTTAAAATTTTAATTTTATTTTATTTTAAATTATATCAATGTGTGTTGACTTTGTTGCTAATGTAATGCCTATAGTTTTGGTTTGATAGGTAAATGTCTTGGGTTTTATTTCAAGTCCAAAATTCTAATATTAAGTAGTTTTTTTAACTTTTAAATATTATTTTATTCTACCTTACCATTGAGGACAAAGAACTTAGAAGGTGGGGATGAATAAGTTCCCCAAATTGCAAGCAACTACACAAAACATAAGAATTACATGGTTTCCCAACTTGGGTACTCCATACTCAAAGGGTAGATTCTTTGCATACCTTCAGACTTTGTTTCTTCCAATATGTGGGTTGAAGGGCACCATACCCTACACAAGCTCTAATCTTTGCTTTAGAGTGCTCCATCACTATGAAACCACTCAACCCCACAAGATCCCAACAAGCTTAGAATATGGTTTCAAGGATCCCATAACCTTTACAAAATCAAACTCTACTCTGGAGTGTTTTAACGCTTCAAAATCACTCAATCCTATAGGATCCTAATAATTTTAATACAAATTCCTTTTCACAAGAACCACATTAATGCCATAGGGCAACAAGAAAAGAAATTACAATAAGAGAGTGCAACCCAACTTACAAATTCCTTGTACAATGAAATACAATACCATAACAAGTTAACCAAAAGATGTGATAATTCAAGTACACAAGTACAATAGCACAAGATAGGCAATGATGACTTTAATATCAACAATGCTTGCAAAATATCCAAGAGATTGAAGTCTTCTTATAGCCTCAGAGTTTCTAAAAACACATTAGAATTTGTGCAATGACTATTTAACAACTAGTGTAGATGTCTTCTTTGATATTGAGATGCCTCTCTAAAATCAACTTTAATTCTATAGAGATGTATCCTTAAAAAGTGGAACATATTTTGGAAGACATCTCCTAAAAATAGTATATGTATCCTAAATCTTTGTACTTTGTTTTTTGAGGCTTCATCTTGTCAATTTGTCTTCTTCCCAAACTTGAAGCATCTTCATTTGACTCATAGCCTTCATTTTTATCCATGCTTGTCCATGCTCTCATCTTATCCTTATAGTCTTTGCTTTGACATATCTCTATAGATCTCATTTCTTGAGTTCTCATTCATGCCCTCCAAAATCATCCAAGTCCACAAACATTCTATGTTCTCCATTTTCCTTAAGGTTTTGACATACTAACAGATCAACAGCCTCAACAATTGACATGGTAATACAGCTAATGATAGGGTGTAAGTTCAATTTGGGTAAATAGTAATTCTAGGCTTGATTCCTAATCTTAAAATTTTGAATTTTGTTAAATAAATAATTTAACACTTTAATAATTTAATAATTTATTATTTTTTATAATACATGTATAAAAAGAAAATTAAAATAGGAATATCCTCCAAACCGTAAGTCTGACTGGGATGAAATTTGTATCGTTAGAATCGTCTCAAGGAGCACTGTGCATTGGAAATAGTATTAGTCAAAAATAAAGTTGGAATTTTAGGAATTAAGAGGATCAAAATATCCTATCTTATTAAACTGACATTACTAGGCTAATGTATGGTGATGAGTTGTGTTCAGTTGTCTACGTTGACAAGGCCTAGTTGACCCCATCAACTAGGCCTTGTCAATGAGGCCTTGTTGATGCAACCTCATCGACGAGGCCTAGTTGATGCATCTTACAATGCATCAATGAGGCTCCATCGATGTAATGTTGATATTTGTCTATAAATACGCACATGCAACTACATTTATGGTAATTAGAGATTGTAGTTGTAGCGAAGCTCTTATAGTTTTTCCATTTGAAAGTTAGAATTTTTTCCCAAGTGCTTGCAGTAGGAGTCATTAAGTGTATGAATCTTTATTCGAGCATTGTTGTACTTAAGCACAATAGTGTGTGCAGTAATAAAGACAAGCTTTCTGATAAATCTTGCAGCACTTTAGATAGATTAGCTATTTTATTTATGCATTTACTGTTTCCAATTATTTATTATATGCTTTCAATTAGTTATTAAATATTTTTCAATTATTATGTTAATAAGGTAATTAAGCGAGATAGATTACACACATAAGTATGACCATTGCAAGCGTAACACGTATTCACTTGGTAATCCCAGTAGCGTTATTTCTTGGTATGCCCAGTAGCGTAGCACTTGGTTGTCCAACAGCAGATACGTGGGTTCAGGATGTGTATGGAAAGTGGGATCAGATGCTTATGTTAAGAATAGTTAAATGCTATTTAATTAGTTAATTTAGATTAGTTAATCAAATTCCTTTTTATCTACATTTTGAACACCAAACTATAAAACACAAAATGATAAAAATCGAATGCCTCAGTTACACTTAACCATACCAATGAATGTCACAAGTGTAATTGGGAAGACAATGATTGACCTTAGGGGTAGATTCACTTTCTAAAGGACTAGTGCACTGGAAATGATAAAGTCTACAGAATTCAACTAGATCATGCATGAATGCTTTGTGATTCGTATGGTTGGACATAGGGGTACCTCGCCACTCATCATATGGGTAACTAGAGATCTTCTAAGATAACTTGGTTTCAATTATAACTAATATTTTGACCCTTACATAAGATTGTAACAAATATATTAGATAATTTTGCAAATGATATAGATATATCCTCTATACCTTAGTGAGGTACTAAGGAAAAGATTATTAAAAAATCACTAGTTCCCCTATGGGTCTCATGATAATAACCCTTATTGGTTAAGTAGGAATGAGATAATCTTATGGCTAGATTGATTTCTTTAAATTTGATAATGCATAGATGTTAGGTGAGATGAATAATGCCAAGTTATGAGGGTTTGGTGCCCAAGATACTAAGTTCTAAAGGAGACAAGATCAACTTGGATCATCGTTACTAGCCTTAGTTAAAAAACATAATAATGACATTAATTAATTAATATTTATAGTATTAAGATGGGTAAGAGTTACTTGGATTGTTGTATCTTTGTCTTAACAACATTTCAGCAATTGATGAATCTAAATGAGGTGTAATCATATCTTCCTCATTCAATGATATCCATGAAAGAATTTTGTTGATTGGTGGGATCTATCTCTCTTGTCGATGCATGATCCATTGTTCATGAATTAAATAAAATGGTATATTTTGACTTACATAGATCATCTCAAACATGTGGCACATTTGGTAGTAGTCCATGATTCTTCCTAACTCATGGCTCCATGGTTCATCATCATGTTAAAGTTGGCCCATGGTTCTAAATGGCCCTTGCATTATTATTTGCTTTGATACCAAATGTGACATCTCATTCCTAGATACCATGGCAAACATCAAATATAAATTATATTAGATATTAGGAATAAGATGGTAATGTAGAAAACATTAAATATATGTAACATTTGACATTAAGGGTAAATAAAATAACATAAAAAATGGAGAAGGAAAAGGAGAAGAATGCTTTATTGATACAGAATAGTGTATCTAGATCATGCTCTTGGATTGTTTCTTGGGGTTTTCTTCCTTTGAAATTTATCCCTTAGAGTAAATACAACATTACCACCATGGTTAAGCCTATAATTGGCCAGAAGGAATGGCTAGTTATCTTCCTATCTCGCTTCACTCAGCTCTCATTACTCACCTTTATTGGCTCTGCAACTCCATGCTAATATGACATCTAATGCCTAGGTATCAATACCTTAGTTCAAACCCCCAAAGGTCACCACAAAAAACATGTTTTTTATTACAACATGCCCATTTTGGTCTTAATTACAACACACCATTTTGGGTCTTGTTGCACTAATCTCAAGATTAGTTATAAAGAGACACCATCTTTGTTATGTAGCAACACCATTTGGGAATGGGAATGTTATAAGAATAATACAAGAAATAATGAATCAAGAGCAAGGAATTGTCCTTTCTTTAGAAAAGGTCCAAATAAGATTCAAGGAATAGGAATTTTTCATATCCCTACTTCTTCCACATCAAGTCCTCAAAAAAATACCATGCTTTATACATCAAGAAATAATAATCTAAGGACTATCATACTTACATAGATTATAATACATTAGACAAAAGTAGAATCATTTCCAAAGAAATAAAGAGATCTAGAGAGTCCTTTAATCTATCCCCAAATAACAAAAAAACAAGCCATGCAAATATCTATTGAATTTAGGTTTGGGAATAAATATTATTTCATAGGACATGTATGAGGCCTAGAATTTACCTCTTTTAAAGAAATATAATATCCAATTAAATAATACTTTCTTGTCATTCATGTGAGGAAGAATAAATGAAAATTTCCTATCATTATGAGAAGGGCATGTCTTAACACTATCGATGCTAAGTTTGGAATTAGAGATTTTTTCTTGGAAATATCTAAGGAGGATGATATGAGAGCCATTCAATGATGAAGACTTTCATGTATTGTATACATCAATAACTGATACAATTGTGTGTAGAAAATATGAACCATAGGACAAGATAACATTCCAACATGAAAAATATGTATCAAAGAAATATGTGTATAACAATACCTATATGCAGTAGCCACAAAGCAAGAAGGCACCCAGTGATTAACTAATGAAATAGAATCCAAGTCAAATATATGCATGAAATTTTTTGAAAAAACCATAAGTGCCTATGTAGAAGAAACTAATATGATAGATCAAATGTGAAGAAAAATTTCCTATACTAAGTTTCAACAAGAAGAAGATATTAAATGGGGATAATTAGAAATTCTAGATAAGTATGAACTAGAAACTTGAGAAGTAAAAGCCTTACCAAGTATGCTTGAATATGTTTTTCTAAATAATGAAAAACTAGTCATTATAAATATAAGTGTTGATAAAGAGTAAAAACAAAGATTATTAGACATAGTAAATAGATGGCCAAATAAATTTACATCATCTTATGATGAAATTACTGGTATAGATCCATGAATCTATGAGCATCACATTTATACAAATCTGCCTGTTAAACCATGTCATCAACATTAATGAAAATTAAATCCAAAGCTTAAAGGGACTATCAAACAAGAATTGGAAAAACAACTAAAGGTATGATTCATTTACTCCATTGCAAATAGTGAATGAATCAGCTCATTGGTCATTATTCCAAAGAAAGGCAACAAGTAAATAATTTTTATAATTTCAAGTTATTGAACATGGCAACATTCAAAGTGCATTTCCCTCTATCATTTGTTAATTAAGTTTTAGAGACTATTGTAGTGTGCCAATATCATTGCTTCCTAGATGGATATAGTGGATATAATCAAATCTATATCACACCAAAAGATCAGAAGAAGATAACGTTTACATTTGGATATAGGCAAATGTCATTAAGCTTGTGTAATTCTCCAGCAACATTCTAGAGACCTACACTTAGTATCTTTCAAAAATAGATTGGAAATGAAGTTGAGGTATTCATGGATGAATTCTCTACTTATGGACTTACTTTGAACAAGATTTGGACTGCTTATAGCAAGTTTTGAAAATATTTGTTAAAGAAAAGTTAAAGCTTAATTGGCAATAGAATCATTTAATGGTTTATAATGGCATAGTTTTAGGACATAAGGTATTACAAAAGAGAATAGAGGTAGATCTAGATAAAATTAGAGTCATCCAAAATATTACCTATAGATAATAAATAGTTAAGGATGTTAGGTCATTTCTTAGTTATACAAGATATTACAAAATATTTATTGAGAACTTTTCAAAGATAGCAAAACCACTTGTGGAATTAACAAAGAAAGATGCATCATTTCATTGGTTAGAGAAATGTGAAAAGACATTTGAGAACCTAAAATAGGAGCTAATTGAAACACCAATCCTAAGAGCTTTGGATTGATCAAGAACTTTCCACATCATGATAGATACTTCAAGTTATGTACTAGCGGTATTGTTGGCTCAATTAGATGATTAAAAGAGACCATCCTACATACACTACACTAGTCAAAGCATTATTGTAGCTAAAACCAACTATGCCACTACAAAAAAGGAGCTTATGATTATTGTATATGTGCTTGAAAAATTCAGATATTATATGCTCATAGTGTAATTAAATTTTTAATAAACAAACCAATAGTTAGCCCAAGAGTGGTTAGATGACTTATCGTACTACAAGAATTTGACATCATAATTATTGATTGAACTAGAATCAAAAATGTTGTAGCTAGTCATCTGTCAATACTAAGATGGAATCCTTAATATAATGAAGAATCTTTTTCAAACCAATTTTCCAACCTCTATTTATAAAATTGGTAATGGTTGTAGATTTACCAACAAAGTCATGGTTTACTAACTATATGACTTATCTAACATAATAAGAACTTATTGCTAAATGTGGTAGAAAAGAAAAGGAAAAAGTTTCTTCATAAAGTAAAACAATACATAGAAATTCAGGTGAATCTTTATAAGATTTATATAGATGGTCTAATCTAATGATGTATTCCAAAAAAAAAAATCAACAAGAGTTTTACATGATGCACATGATGGACCATGTGGTGATCGTCATGCATGAAGAACTCCAACACTAAAACTTCTAATGGTAGGCTACTTCTATTGTACCATATTTAGGGATGTACATAGATTTACATAGTCTTGTAAAAGATGTCAAAAATATGGAGGAATAATAGATAGGCATGAAGGATCACCATAATGGATATAACCATTGAAACTGTTAGATATTTTGGGAATTAACATTCTGGGACCTATCATGTTGATGTCAAATTGAAAGTCTTACATAACCATGATAGTCAATTATTATACTAAGTGGGCAAAAAAAATTGTAGTCAAAGATTATACAACAACAATAGTTATAAAGTTCTTTTCATAACATGTGGTGAATAGGTTTCAAGTACCCATAGTGCTAATTTTAGACAATGGGTCTAACTGTATGTGTTACATTTAAGAAAGTAATGAAATAGCTTAGGGTGAATCATAAACTTACTACACCATACCACCCCCAAAAACTAAATAAGATAAAGTTACTAATAGAGAAATTACATGCATACTAACTAGAACTATTTGTAGGTATAGGGATGATTAGAGCACTAAGCTTAATGATGCTTTATGGGCATATCAATCAACCTAGAAACTTCCTATAGGATATTCTCTATATGAACTTATCTATTATAAATTATCAGTCATACAAATTTGGACAAAAATAAATGCTCTAGTCACAGCTTGTGCACTTGACTTAAATATAGACATTACTCAAAAAGAGTGATTAATAAATCTTAATTTATTAAATTAAAATTGACTAGTAGCCTAAACAAGTAATAAGATTCATAAGAAATACTTTAAATGCTAACATGATGCTAAGATTAGATAGGGGTCTATTAGGCTCGAAGATAAAGTCATTTACTATAACCCAAACAAAGTTACCCAAAGGAATAAGTTTCAGACTTTATTGGAAGGATCCTACAAAGTCCATGTCATGTACCAATCTAGTGTCACGTAAATCTATCGCACAAATAACTCATAGAAACTAATCCTTATTAATATTTAATAAGTTAAGCCATTATATGACTTTCCATCATTGGGGGATTCTACCATGAGTTCTAACCAGATCACTTCCCATTTGATCTTTTGGCTTTCTACCTTTGACAATAATCATGGAGGTGTCATCTCTTATCCTTAGGAACTGTATAATCTTTTTACATTTTTCTCTATTTTTCTTAATTTCTTACTATTTGTTCTAAATTCTTGGTATTCTTTTAATTCTTTAATATTTTCATCATTTTTTCCCATCTTTGTAATTTTTTAACATTTTTAAACTCATTATATATTTTTCTATTCTTGTATATCTTTGATTCTTTCTACAATTTTACCATTCTTGATAGCATATTTTCATTAATTTTTCATATAAAGTATCAAGTAATAAGCAAGATCTAGTTAAAATGGTAAGAATTTCATCCTATGTTATCAAATCACTCAAGTACCAATTGTATATACAGTGAGACCATATCATCCATTCACTCATTTCCAATAAAAAGATGTTGATATTATGACCAAAATAAAACTAAAATAAATTTTTGATCATTATGCTTGAATGGAAAGGTTAAGAGCCAAGCAAGAATGACAAGGATATGACATCAAGGAAGTTTTTGGATTCACTAAAGCTACTTTTATGAGTCTTATTACACAATTGGCAATCTAGTCATTACATAAGGTTTGACAAGACACATTCAAGCTCAGTGTTTGACTTGCAGATCACTCTCAGGGTCAAACATAGTCAAGAAACTGTTGCACTCAAGAAATAGGCTTCAAAGTTCAAAATTTGGAGTGAAATGTATCATTTTCAAGTCACTCATGTTAAGGTCACACTGAGGACACGCTGGTAGCATGAGTCCAGCGTGAGTACTGATCACCCAGACAAAAGCATGCCAAACACACGCTGAGGACATGTCAAGACCAAATCAACTCATCCTAGAAGCCCTAGTGAAACAAAGATGCCTCAAACATTACCTAGATTTGTATAAGGTTTGACACAGATACTAGAAATTTATGATTGTATGGAGCATATGGAATCACCAAAAAAGAGTAAAATAGATTATTCACCACTGAGAAGATCTATTTTAAGATAAGAACCTATCATATCTTCCTAACCAATAGGCT
The DNA here is from genome assembly GCA_015680685.1 of Gnetum montanum. Classification (NCBI taxonomy): domain Eukaryota; kingdom Viridiplantae; phylum Streptophyta; class Gnetopsida; order Gnetales; family Gnetaceae; genus Gnetum; species Gnetum montanum. The sequence continues at coordinate 100,640 of MNCI01007961.1, forward strand.
TAACTAAATATCCATATATGCAGCCAAAGGAAGTGTCATTCTAATGGAAAACTTTTGGGCAAATTGTTCCATCTCACAATATCTCATGTCATTAATAACCATAAACATTATGAAATATACTTTATAGATATCTCTTAGTTTGTTTCATAGCTATTAGATAAGCTAACAATCCACTTGCAACTAGGAAGCATTATAAAATCAAGCGTGGCATTATGCAATTTAGAATATATACTATTTCCAATTCCTAGTTCCATGGCAAATTGCAAAATCATGTGGATTGACCCTCGAAGGATATGAACATGTTATTGCATTTTCAAAATGCTTACCTGGAATTTTATTACTCTCATCCTTATTTTAGGTTTTCACAGTTGGAAGAACGGTCCATATTAAGCAAATCTGAAAGGCCNGTTTCACAGTTGGAAGAACGGTCCATATTAAGCAAATCTGAAAGGCCTCATCAACATGATTGAATTTCTCTTCTTTTTTGGTTTCATCAGTTATTCTAATTTTACAGTTTGAATTTTGGCATGATAATGCCTAAAACTATTTGTTTCTTCATTTTAATATTGGTCTGTCTTTCTCGTATAAAACATCTTTGATTTTATTCATTACGAATGGAAGAGAAAAATGAAAAAAGGACCTTAAAAGAAAATCATGATTTGATTTGAACCATCAATTTCATCTCCATTAAGGAGATTCCGTTTTGCATGAAACAATAAAGAATTAATATTACATTATTCAGTTCTATGAAACAGGTTCTATGTAAGATTTATTGTTTCAGCTCTTACCAATAAATTTACAGCTCTTACCAATAAATTTACAATCTCTGAGTTCTGCTATAATTTTTAAGGTTGATAAAATGATTAGTTCACTTTAGTATATGTTTTGATTATCCTATTAGAATTCAGGGTTCTTGCAAAATCGGCATTTTAGGTTCTTGGTTTAATTTTGGAAAATCATAGATTGTTTTTATACCAAGGTTCCAATAGATTACAAATCCTGTTCCTCTAAATTTATGTTTATATTTCAATGAATATTAAAACAAGGAATAACATTACAAAATTCATTTTGATTCTTCTAGTAAATTCGTAAATCAGTTATAGGATTTGTGATCAGAATATTTGCTAAACTCCTTAACTTGATTTCTTGAGGTTTTTGATTTAAAATTTATATTCTGAGTTGATCAAAATAAGCTAAATTGTTTCATTCCATGGGCATTTGGCTAAAATATGAATCTTGATGTTTATTTGATGATTTTTATATATGTTTTGAATTTTCAATTTGTTCTTTGCAGATTTGTCTCTAGTTCTCAATGTGCTGCTAGTCAATAATTGCAGCCTATAACTAAATTAATACAACTGAGGAGTATTGATGTGCCATCATTTTTTCCGTTACTTATATATAGGGCCACAACTGCAATTTTGCATATCAGTCTTATTTGATATATATGCTTTAGTTTTTTTTATTAGATGATTGACCAATAAAGACCCTACTGTATTTCTTTGATTCATCATAGGATTGGAATTTAAGACTCAGAATTTGTCATTACATGTTTCCTTTCACCTACAAAAATTACATATCAGTTTTGATTCTGGTGTAATTTTAGATTCATGTATTCTACAACATTGGCAATCTAGTCTTGTACTATACGTTTTGTTAAGATTAAGACATTTTTTAAAACATTTTTTAAGCTATCATAAAATAAAATTGTTGCTTCAACTATTTGGTATTTCCTATTGGGATTTATATCTTGTTCTTTGATCAATCAATTATGAACTTCCTCTAGCAGGTCCATATGCAATGATCCAAGTTACTAAAATTTATTTAAAAGGTTTTAAAAGTCCATTTTTCATACTTCTAGCTTTGAAAGGGAAACACAGTTGAATGATTTATTTATACACCAAGAAAAAGGAAAATCTGATTATACAATAACTTATTTATTTCTTGTAAAAGGAATCGTATCTCTTGAGAAGCATCTTGCCAGACCATTATCACAAAGTATTTAAAATTATTTATGCAATTGTGATGAAATGTTATAAGAAGTTAAGTGTCAATTCTTTCTATTAACTATTGTTGAACCCATCTATGATTTAAAATACCAAAGTTGTATGTGGGCACTTTTGGGTCTGTTCCACACTCAATTCCCATGGAACTTTAATTGGTATTAGAGCCTAGACACTAATTAAAATAAATTGCAATTCAGTGTTACAATTCCTCTATTAGCAATTTTGTTTGTGGAAATCTCACATTGTAGGATATCTAAAATTTATCAGTTTTCTTTGTTTCCAAAAGCTAAATGTGAATGGCTAAATTAGAAAATAATTTCAACATCAGTTGAAAATATGCTTGCTTTTAATCTGGCTTTTGAACCTGAATTACAGAGTCTATTGAAACAATAATTTGTATTTATGACCAATTTCAGTAGTTAAAAAAGTTACCAGAACTATATCAACATCTCTATCTTTTTTGTTTTCTATTCCAGCCAGATCTAATTTCTGCCTGATTAAAATCATTTTTCACTTAGAATGAAATGGGTCTCTTTTGCTGCAATTTGAAGAAAAAGAAGGAAAAACTTGAAGACAGATGATCATTATTTGGCAAATTAGAATCGAGATTACACACAAAAGAAAGCATAAGGAAACATTCATTCAAAGATGCAATTTCAAGTATTATGAAAACAATCTGTCATGTTGCAAGCAAAGTTATTTGGCATTTGATTACAGAAATGAGAATCAAAGTTGTGCTTATTTATATTTTCCAACTGTAAAATATTTGACTTTATAACGTTTTATTGGAATTTGTTTGCAATTTCCGAATCCTGGAATTAGTGTCAAAATCAATGTATAAAAAATGGATAAAACCAAAGTGCCAGCATTTAATGTCAATAACTATGAAATATGGAAAGGATGGATGGTGTTTTTATTAAAATTTGAGGGAGTCTGGGGACGGACACAAAATGAATTTGAAAATGTACCAAAAGTAATTGATAAAATTAGAAAATAATACACTATATATGTTAGTGAAAAGAAGGAGGATAACAAAGTAACGATAATTATTCATTCAAGTATGATGGATGATGAATTTAGAAAAATTTCTCATTGTTCTTTAGATTTCAAGTTAAGAAATGAACTAGATGAAAAATATAGGAGTCATGAGAAAATAAGAACAATAAAACTCCAAATACTTAAAACGCAATATGAGAACTTGAAGAAGAAAGAAGAAGAATTAGTCAAAACATATATTTTAAGAGTTAAAGATGTCATCCCAGCCATGAAAAATCTAGGATATGATCTAAAAGAAGTGATGTTGTTTTAAAGATTCTTCGAATCTTAAAAAAAATATTCAATACATTGATAGTTTCTATCTATAACTTCCTTGATCTTGGAAAACTCACACTTGATGAACCTACTAGATGATTGGTTCAGTTCGAATATGACTTCAAACAAGAAGAAGATGAAGATATGAAGGCACTACAAGTAGAATCCTATGCATCAAGCTTCCAAGAAAGAGGTAAAGATAGAGGAAGAAGTGGATATAGAAGGAGAGGTGTTGCCTTGCGTGGAAGAGGTAGAGGGAAAAACTCTACAAATTCACCTTCTAAGTACAAGTCATCAAATCAAGAGGAAAGCCAATCATCAAAGCCACCCTAGGATCCAAGAGAATGTTTCTACTATCATAAGAAAAACCATAATATTAATAATTTTACAAAACAAATTAGATTTGAGCAAACCAAGGCCAACCTAACTACTGAAAATAATGAACAAAAAGAAAATGAAACCTTCTTTAAAAGAATAAATCTTAATGAAGATAAAGAGGAAGATGAGATTAGTGCATGTGTTGTCAACATACATGTAAATCTAGCTACTCCTACTAGCAAATCCGCCTCATGGTTGCTTGACAATGGTTGCTTGAAGCACATGACTCATCAAGAGGAACTACTACAAAATCCCACATATGAAAATTTGGCAATGTCACTTTTGGAGGAGGATCTATAGCTGAAATCAAAGGTATGGGAACATTAGTCAAAAATCATGAAGATAATAACTTCACTATTCCTAACATGGTCTATGTACCTTATTCCTACCATAATCTCTTGAGTCTTGGTCAATTGGATGATTGCTAGTATCAAGATGTTTTTAAGGATAAAAAATGTATATTATTCAAAGAAAACCAACAATTGATCATTCATAAATCTAGCAATAATCTTTATAAAATAGCCTTTGAAAATGCACTACAACCAAGTTTGAAGAATTTTGGAACTAGCATTACAAGCTTGATCATCCATCAAATNTGCTAGTTCCAAAATTCTTCAAACTTGGTTGTAGTGCATTTTCAAAGGCTATTTTATAAAGATTATTGCTAGATTTATGAATGATCAATTGTTGGTTTTCTTTGAATAATATACATTTTTTATCCTTAAAAACATCTTGATACTAGCAATCATCCAATTGACCAAGACTCAAGAGATTATGGTAGGAATAAGGTACATAGACCATGTTAGGAATAGTGAAGTTATTATCTTCATGATTTTTGACTAATGTTCCCATACCTTTGATTTCAGCTATAGATCCTCCTCCAAAAGTGACATTGCCAAATTTTCATATGTGGGATTTTGTAGTAGTTCCTCTTGATGAGTCATGTGCTTCAAGCAACCATTGTCAAGCAACCATGAGGCGGATTTGCTAGTAGGAGTAGCTAGATTTACATGNCGTGAATGGATCTTTATTCGAGCAGCTTTATACCTGAATGCAAGTTGTGTACGGCAATAAAGATGAGCTTTGTGGGTAAACCTTGCAGTACATGGATAGGTTTATTACATGTTATTTCTTACCTGTCATTTTTTACATGCACTAGTGTAGCATGAGTACGACTTGGTTATGAGCATTGATGAATGTGTACGGCTAACCAAGGAATCAGCTACTCATCGCAATTATATTTTCTCACCCTTGTCTCCTAGAACACAGGATGAGTACGACTTGATTACGAGCATCTACAAATGTGTACGGCTAGTCAAGGAATCAGTTACTCATCACGCTTAGGCTAGTTAGGTGCCTCAGTACGACCACTTCGAGCACGTTCGTTATGTGTGGTGATCCGAGTAACGATTAGCGTTTGGTAGCCATAGTTGCATAGTTTAGGGTGTGTACGGTAAGTGGGAACGGATGCTGAAACTAGTTAATTTAGACTTAGGACATTAGTTAGAATTAGATAGTTTCTCAAACCTTCTCTCTTAGTATAGAAGACATAAAACCATAAAAGACCCAAAAAATCATAACCTCGGACTTACTTAACCATACACTGTGACAACAACAAGTAAGTCTGGGAAGACAACGAATGATTAACCCTAAGTGTTCCATGGGGTGTTTAGGCATTTAGTTTGCGGAGTTCGACCAGATCACGTGTGCTATGCTCGTTTCGTATGGTTGAGTGTAGGTGTACCTCGCCACTCATCATTGGTGCCGTTGTCGAGGACTAAGTGTTTATGTGTCGAATTGAACATAAGGGATATCACTCACATCGTTGTGAGCCTTAACAAACCTTCAGGTTAATCAAAAGAGAAAAAAATTATATAATGGTGAAATCAGCACACCAATAAAAATGCCTTCTTCTCATAAGAGCAACTCACCACCTAAGGACCACACATGAGACAGTCGGCAAGACAAAAAACATAACCAAAATCAGCCAGGTCCTAAACAATATAGGATGACATATACTCATCTCGATGAGTATATTCCTAATTTTACTTTTGTTCTCCATCAGGACGAACAACTATAGTGGAGGGATTTGCAAGGTAACATTATGTTACCCCCAGATTGATCAATCTCTTGCATGCTTTTCCGTGCTTGGTACAGATTGGCATGCAAGAGAACTTCGCAGAATACGTTGTGGAAGATTTTGACATGAGGGATTATTACCCCACAGATGCCCAACGTATGAGAGACTTAAGGCAGGAGAGTCAACATGCTTTTTTAAAGGGCAAAGCCTTGCACATCCTTAGCGAAATAGGAGATGAGGAACCCTTTATCATGGGTTCTTTAGCAAAGGATGTTCCCCCTCCTAATGATGGTGAGGAAGATGAGTATCAGAACCTACGATCAACGATACATATCCCTGGTTCTGATGCCCGTGAACACTAGCTGTTCACAAAGGGAACAACCACTCATGCTAAGGACAGACACTTTGATCATCACAATGATCGGGGTTGTAGCAGCCGAAGAGAAGGCAAGAAACATTGCCATGGCAATGGTTCCCCTTCTTCTTCCCCTTCTTCACATCACTCACCATCTCCTTCCATATATGGGTGTAGCCATCATGAACATAAAGGTGAGGATAAAAGTAAGAAATATGAAAGACCTCGACGTGAAAGTCGAGAGAGAGGACAAGGGCAAGGACGTATGGAGAGTAGCGAACAATGAAGACATCATAGGCATCATGAAAGAGATGATCATGATGAGCCCCTACTCAAAACACGAAGTATGCTTGACATAATGGAGGCAGTTAGGATTCCCACAAGGCATTTGAAGGATAGCCAGATCAAATGATTAAACATGAATAATATCCCATGGTTTGAAGGGGGATACAATGCTGATCCACAAAATCATTTACAGGCATTCCACGATGCTTGTGTCTTGTAGAATATAGAAAATGAGTGGCAAAAACTTAAGTTGTTCCCAAGGACACTCACCAAAGAAGCAGAGAGCTGGTACCGGTCCTTAGAACTGGAAACCATCAGGAAGTGGAGTACGATGCTAGAACTGTTCAACGAAAAGTATCAAATGTACTCCAAAGTGTCCAATTTGTGTAAGCAGATCCAAGGTTGGAAGCAAGGTACACACGAACCCTTGGATGTTGCCATGGCCCGCTACTACACATTATTACATCGTTTCCCGGGCCATGGGTATGCTCAACGAGATCAACTTCGCCACATCATGGATGGGCTAAGGAATGAAACTAGAAGAACCCTTGGGACTTACGCCCAAGGGAGACTCTCACAACTTAGAGCCCATGAAGTACGTAGCTTGTTGGAGCAAGTAGCAAAAGAAGAGGGTGAGCTACGCAAAAGGAAAAGTGCGAAAGAGTACAACCACGATCCCTCCCTTCGAAAGCAGGGAGTGAAATTTTGTGATGAAGAGGATGAGTCACCAATCGAAGAGTTGGTGAATCGGAAAACTTTGCTGATCCAAAAGTTAACAATTGAGGTATCGGCCAAAGTAGACCAAATGTGGGATTCCTTAGACTTAAGAATTGAAACAATATTGAAAATTCTAGAAGAGTCTAAGGCAGAACAAAGTAGTGACAAAAGTATGAAAAAGTGGAGAGATTTAGGCCCTACACATAACAAGGGTAAGGGAAAAATCACTAACTCCAATGTGGTTGAGGATTCTAATTTAGACGATGACGGTGGATGTGAGATCTGCCATTATGACCATCCTAAGGGATGTTGCCCCATCATCTCACATCTACAGGAGTCTGGGGTGTATGTGCTTAATCCAAGACTCAACCAATGGCAAACACCCCTAAGGTTACCTTATCCACAAGGTAACCCAAGGAAATTCCACTAACCCTTAACGTATTATCCAAGTGGAACTCCACCACAGCCCATCGGACAACATCAGTAGTGGCAATACCCACAGTCATGAGGGATGCCACCACCAACACAACAATGTCCTTACCGGCAGCTTGATCCTTATGGTTATTATGTGCAGCAGCCGATTTCTCCAAGTGACTCTATGGATCACACAACCCCCAACCGTCACTACCAAGTTCGGGAGTACTTCAGAAGGACTCCTCCTTCGGGAGACATCTCACACTCGTTCCATCCTCCTAATCCATCCACACCTCTTCCACCACAAGTAGTTTCCATAACATCTCCTACTCCAACAATGCAAGGAGAACTTCCTCCTCAACCGCAGCAATGTCACACTGTGAGAGCTATAAATATCCAACCTGCTACTGGTTTTGAAAACTGTAAAAAGAGAAGACCTTACTTTAGAACCAAAAGCTCAAACAAACTCTTGCAACAACAAGTGGTTGAGGCCATGTACACTCCTCCACCATCTAACACTTCAGAGCACCCTTCAGTCCAACAAAGTGTAACACATATGGTTATGTTAACACATATCGTAACCGACTAAATCAAGGTAGGCCACCTTCCTAGGAATCGGAAATAAACCACATAGGGCTCTTCTTGACTCAAGTTCCGGAGTCAACTTAATTTCACGAGAGATGTATCACGCTTGGAACCTACCCCAACTTAAGAAGAGCAACATTCAACTAGAGCTGGCAGACAAGTCCATCACCATTCCCTTGGAATTGGTGGAGGACATCATCACCACTATGTGTGGTTGGTCTTACCCAGTTGATTTTATGGTGATTGAAGTGAACAACAACGAAGGAGACTTCCCAATTATAATGGGAAGGGCATGGCTGAGTATAGTAGACGCATGCCTCAGGATCCGCGATCTTTCCTTTGAAATCTCTAAGATAAACATATGTGGAAAGATCGAGAAGAGGAAAGTTCCATGCATCACATACAGTGATTCATCAAGTGATGACATGGAGGAAATGCCTCCATGTAACAGGTGTGCCCACGAAACTTTGAACCAAAGATGCCTATATGTAGCAACCACACAACCAGTAGTAGATACCCTGTGGTTGACAGCTACCAGAAGGAGTAGAAAAATGTGCATGGAACGAACTAAGGAAATCCACATCAACAACGAAGGCATAGACACATTGAAATATGAGCATCACAAACTTCCACCCTCAACCTAAGATCATCAATTGGGAGAAGTTGGGCACTTCTTAGAAATTCAAACAAACGCTCATTATTTTGGATCTCTCCCTTACAACTCAGTCATGGGGGAGATGGCCACCTATGCTAATCATATGGGGCCCTCAGTTCTTTTAATTTTTTTACATGTTTTTCTACACATTTTTGTTCTACAAATTTCCTTAACTTTTCTACTTTTTGTTTTACAAATTTCTTTAACTTTTCTCGTTTTTGTTTTACATCATCATTATACTTTTTCAATTTTTGTGTGTATGTGTGATCCACCCTATAAGTTTGTCCCATAATAAGCGTTCTTCATGATGGTATGAACTATTTTCATATTGATTGCTAATGTTTGGTTTTTAGCTTTAAGTCACAATGGTGATACTAAGGTATGTTTCTTTTGATATGGCAGGCAATGAGTTCACTTCATCCATCCATCCACCAGTTTCTATGGTCTCTCTTGGCTTGGGAATGTACAGTCCCTTTCTAATAAGAACTTTAACGAATCGGTGACTAGGGATTTCTTAAACTAAGGAAGGAGTCATGGATTGAAAAGGGTGTGACTTCAA
>MNCI01007961.1:111200-176331 GCA_015680685.1 Gnetum montanum
CACGTGCGTTACATGTGGTGATCCCAGTAATGATTAGTGTTTGGTAGCCATAGTTGCATAGTTCAGGGTGTGTACGGTAAGTGATAACAGATGCTGACGGTAGTTAATTTAGACTTAGGACATTAGTTAGAGTTAGCTAGTTTTTCAACCCTTCTCTCTTAGTATAGAAGACATAAAATCATAAAAGACCAAAAAAATCATATACCTCAGACTTACTTAACCATACACCGTGACAACAACAAGTAAGTCTAGGAAGACAACGAATGATTAACCCCAAGTGTTCCATGGGGCGTTTAGGCATTTAGTTTGTAGAGTTTGACTGGATCATGTGTGCTACGCTCGTTTCGTATGGTTGAGTGTAGGGGTACCTCGCCAATCATCAATAGCTTAAGTGGTAGTTAAAATTTTATTACTTTCATTGATCATGCAACTAGATTTTTCCAAATTTATTTTATAAAATTCAAATCTCAAGCCTTACATTACTTTAAGATCTCTAAGGCCTAGGTAGAAAACAATTCAAATAAAAAAATTTAAGGCTTTTGACATATGTGAAATGTTAGGTATGTCTTGACTTTTATGACCTCTTGTTTACATCGATGGTTTGTGTGACACATGGTATGTGCATATTGTTTTTATCCATGGTTTATAAGGAGCATACCATTTGTATCCATACTTCAGTAAATCCAGCAATAGCCCTTATGGTTTCATGGCTCTTTGTATTATCCATGACACTTGTATATAAAGGGCTAAAAGCCCTTGTTTGTAATAAGCAAGTTAGAAAGCAAAAGAATCAAGTAAGGAAGCCATAAAGGCTAGTGAGAGAAGTGTGAGTTGAGTGTGGTTGTGACCTATAAGCAAGTGGGGATTCTCCTTTTGTAACTTTCTCTCCATTTTGTATAAAAAAATATAAGCTTCTCCTTTGCCTATAGATATAGGCTATAAGCTGAACCACATATCTCTTGGTATCTTGCTTCATTTTCTGTTACATTGATGTTTCTAATCTCTAAAATGATCTTCTAATGCCAGATTGCTCTAAATGTAACAAGAACCATGAAAAGTAAAATATTATAACCCCTCTAAAATAACGTTAGATATTGCAACATTTTTTGTCACCGTGGTTACCAGCTTAAGGCTGGCAGATTTGTTTACGCTTTTAACGTTCATCCAACTGTTACCAAGAACTGTTTTTTAAAGTTTGAAAACTTTGCCCTGAAAATATTCCTTAGAACAGAACGCTCTATTTCTATGACTCACGATGAGATTCCTGAAAGCTTACCTAGTCACTTGAGATAAAAAGTAAATGCAAAATGCAAACCAGGTATGGTAGTGTTCATGTATGTTTTTCTTTTGGTAATGCTACACTTATCATTTATGAGTTTTGAAAATGTTGTTAAAGAAAATTAGGAACATTGTAAATAAATTAAGCAAATTAGCAAAACGGAATATATTACAAAGATTTAAACTTATAAGCAAATAAATAAAATTGTAAATTGTAACTAGTTTGCCTTTAGATTAAAACTTTCCTTAATATAAAAGTTTCAGAGTTACTTTTTAAAGTCTACTTTCTTGGAATGAACGTGTGATTTTAAATTATCAAGTTAATGCTCTTATTAAAATTAAAATTACAAATTTTATTACGGCTCTACACCAAATAGAATTCCCAAGCTTATAAGCTTCACGTATAACAAACAACTTCTGCCAAGCGCTGGAGTTCATGACAAAAGCGCATCCACTTTCCTACGGAAAGAAAATTCCACAGAAAATTCCATTTCCAACGGAAAACTCATCAACTCTTGTTGTCAGGCCTTCAAAACTGTATCCGACCTGCCCTTCCAGGTTCACATTAAATTAAATGGTTGTCCTTTCTCGAGTTAATCACGGAATGTGTCTTAATCGTCATACCTGATTTAACATCGCCCACCAAAACAAATAATTGCTTTGACTCTGCCATTGACTTGTTCAAGATAGCGATAATAAATTGGACCGTACCACAATGGCTGGGGCACATGGAGTTGATGAGCTTCATACCGCACCTTAACCATCTGTGTGGGCCTATTTTGCAAGAGTTGGACAATTTTAGTTTAGTTTTTACAAAGTAGCATGGGAGGATTAGGTTATTTCAACGGTGTAAATTTAATAGGGATGCGTTTGTAAAATTCTTTTTGCTGCCAATATACTGCTCTGCAGAGTAATAAAATCTTCTTCAGCAAGGCAACTTGTGCCATCTACAAACGTCGCCGTTATGTGCATTGGCATGTTCACTTGTAAATTTAAGTGTTGATGTTGATGTCGCAAACCTTTTGCTCCTAGAATACTTGAATTCATTTGGTTAAGTATNATTGATGTTGATGTTGCAAACCTTTTGCTCCTAGAATACTTGAATTCATTTGGTTAAGTATTGATGTTGATGTTCATGTTGATTGAATAAATTTGGTTAAAGCATGTGGTCTCTCATTTTTTCAAGTTTCCTATAACTTGTTTTTCTAAAACACTTTTTGGTATAAAAATCTTTTAGAAGACTTATAATAAAATTTAAGAAAAATAAAAAATAAATAATCTTAAAGAAAACTTTAAAAATCCAAAATAAATTTTTCATCGTTTTGTTTCATAATATATAATTTACAAATATTCTTTGAATAATGCTAGCAAAATATTAAAAATGAAATAACATATTCATATTTAGTCTTAGTGATTTAATTCCTTGAGAAATTCTATATAAAACATGTACACATTACAACTATTCTAATATTTAAAAATGCATTAGAGTCAAAATGCACACAATTAACAATGAAGTGTTAGCCAATAGTAAGACTGTTGATTTCGAAGTTCCAGGTCATGTGTTTGATTTCGGTGAGCAATGTTGAGTTATATAAAGTTCTAAGTGGAATATATATCTTGGGGTTTGTCTATGTTTCACTTATTTCAAGTTCCAATACCCCCAAAATGCACACAATTAACAATACACTATTTTTATATTTAAAATCTATAAATTGACCATGCAAATACATGGTGATTTATAAATAATAGGTTCCAAGGGAAAAAGTGGCACTTAAAATGTAAATATAAAATGAGTAAGAGACAAAAAAAAATCCAATAATACAAAGTAGAAGTAATGGAATTGTGGTATTACAAAGAAAAAATGAATGCTAATAAGAGATTGTGTCATACTATAGGCAAACATGCCTTGTTAGTGGATCGAAAGCTATTTCCCTTTGGAACAAGGGTTGGAGGAGTGTGGAGACCCTCATGGGTTTCATAATATCACAACCACCACCAAATAATTACATGGCCTTGATTTCTTTATGTACTACATCATAAGAATATGTAGGCTTGTAGAGGAGCTTTGACTTCAATACTCTGGCCACCACCCTTTTCTTTGAAGTGGGGCATAGGACTAAATGTGTTAACTTTTCTAGGGAAACAATGACTTCAATACTCTAGCCACCACCCTTTTCTTCGAAGTGGGGCATAGGACTAAATGTGTTAACTTTTCCAGGGAAACAATGTCTCTTGTGTGATTGCTTATACTATGTGTGTGTGTGTGTGTCTATGTCTGTGATGTTGGTTCTCTCGCTTATACAATTTTATGATATGTACTCGTTATGCTCATAATCAATGGATTAACATGTTATGTACACTTATGTTGTACGTGTAGGTGATGTGAACATTGAAGCATAGTCCATCTTGGATTTTCTCTAGGACACTTAGCTACTTTTGGACTCAAGTGTAATATCAAATGGTGTTTCTCCAATGTAGTGCTATGATACTTGGTATTAGACTTGTGGCTTGAGATTTGAGGCTAGTAGTGATTCTTAATCATGAGTTGTTCATGAATCATTTACTACTATGGTACATAAAAAGAAGAGCAAAGGGAGCTAAAATCCAGGCAATACTCCTTCTAGTCCCAATCCTCACAATGGATTAGTAGGAGATGGTAGTCGAGGTAGTTATGTGCATGAGAAGATGCACAATGATGTGAATATGTATGAGGATGTGAATGAGAATGAGAATATGGAAATGACTTGTGAGAGGAATATTGATGAATCCCCTAAAAAGATGCAAGAATTTTATGGTTGTTGCAAGTAGAAAACATCATCATACATAGTCCACTTATGGTAGAAAGGCTTGTATGATTCAAGAGCTAGTTAATTCAATTGAAGTTCCTTTCCTTCTAAAGTTGGGCTTTAGCACCAAGGACAAACTTACCCTTCCTCAAAACTTTATGTTGAGTAACTGGTTGGAGTGACTTTGAGATGTTATTAATACTAGGATCTTCAAGATGAAAAATAAAAGTTATGATCATTGTTGGAAACTTAGAAAGCCTTCTTCAAGAGCCAACAAAATGAGATTGAGGCCTTGCAAAAATAATTAGCAAATGAGATTGGAGTCGTGAAAGATCAACTAGCCATGCAAGCAAGGGCACTGGCATCAAGACCAAGCCAATTGGTTTCTAAGTTTCTAGTAAAGGAATCAAAAATCTATAAAGGTGATAGAGATGATGTTGTAATTGATTTTTTTCTCTTTGAGGTAGAAGAGTTTATTGAGATTTATGAATGTACCACAGAAAAAATAAGCAAAATCCTAGTGGCTTCAAGAAGAAAAAGTAGGGATTAGGAGATCCATTATAACCTAGGGAAAGTTAAGTTGTTTGATTAAATAGCATTGTTTGCTTTAATGGCTTTAATGATTTTGGTTTTGTTAAATCTTCGAAAGATGTTGGTTCTATAGTTTTTATGGTTTCTAGATTAATTAAATTTATTACAAGAGACATAAGAGTAGGGTGAAGAAAAAGACCTTCTAGTGGTAATGTAGTATTAGTAAGGAAATCTCTTGAAAATTAGGTGTTTTTTTTTAAAACATCAGGACTCATGAAAAATATACTTTGCTAAAAATCTTGGGTCATCATGATTGTTCTTTCATTGTCATATCCTATTTTTCCCTTAGAGATGCTACTTTCTATAATATGATAGAGTTGGCCTCCCTTCAAAATTGGTTGTAGCAAATCAATGATAATATGAGGAAGTTATTATTAAAGATATAAATAACAATTTAGAGAAAAAATTTCAATTCTAGAGTAAAATTGAAGATAATAAAAGTTGTATACTTTTTCCAACTATTTTTGGTATCTCTATCAATGAAATGCAAGAATGGTTATGCAATAGGCAAGATAATCATTTCATCAAAATTACATCCCAAGTAGTAAATCTTCTTATGTTACCTTAATCTCCACTACTACAACATGTATTGTTCATATTGTCTTTAAGTAAATGTGGATAAAACCGAACTAAAGATTTGAGACATAAAAAACACCTATTATAACTTCTATTTTGGAGGTATGAATGTGCAAATAATAGATTCTTTTAAATATTTTGATCTCATTTATATGAATAATTACAAGTAGACAAACCACATTAAATAAATAATAGTAGAAGGTTTTAAGGCTTTGTATTCTTTCAAAAGTAAGTGCAAGAATTTAGGACTCTAGTCTTAAAACACCAAAAAACCAAAATTTCCAAACTATCATTTATCCTATTATATTCTATGGATGTGCTATTTGGGAACCTAGACTTGGTGCTAAACTTTGAAAATATATTTAAAAAGTGCAAAAAGATTTTCTTCTTGATGAGTGATAAGTGTTCCTTACATCTAATTATATATATCACAAGCATTCACATGTAATCTGGTTAGATTCATTGGATGGTACTAGTGTAGTATTGACATCATTAAGTGTTGATTGTAAGTCACTATCTTCTCACTTGAACTAGTGGTAGCTTTATTATGTATAGTTTAGTCTAAAGTGAGGCATATGATTATTCATGTTATGTGGCCATGGCTAAGCTAGATAAAATAATGGAAATTAATTATTTATATAATATAACTAATAATAAGAATATAAATCCTAAGATAGCATATGGACAATGAGTGTTAATTCCTATCTTATTGCACATATCTTGAACTCATGTACCAACTACTTTTAATTCTACCATCTTACTAATAAATTCATAATGAAGAGGGCCTATGTATTTTTTGAATAATTTTAGAATACTACTTGTAGTGATAGAAAATGTTGGTGGCTGGAAACACCGAGAGGTCTTTGGGTGCACAGCCTAACGCCAAATCCACACGAGGGCCATGTTGTAGAGAACGGATTCAGGGTGCCTTGAATGGTCTGGTTGATTAGACAAAGACTTAACCAATGTACAATAACCTTTTTGCAAATAATGATTTTAAATGGAACACCTGGTGGTAAAATAAAAAGAAAACATAATGTGCACAGTAGTAGAAATGTGCTAAAGTGCATAACAGAACAATGGACATGATTGAACGCTTAACAATGCCAAAAAAAATAAATGTTGTAATTAGCCAAAAAGAAAGTTTGAATAGAAAGATGCACAGCCCCAAAAAAGGGGTACAGGTATACAAAGTGTACAATAAGCACAGTAGGAATGCAATCATAGCCTCGGTGATATTGGGCTGTGAAATCTGGTGCTCATTGTGATAAACTATGCATGCTGGGTCGATAGTCATAATGTATTGCACGATGTTCCACTAGGCTACAATGGGGCTATAGTGTATCGTGCGATGTAGTTGTGCCTCTTTGTTTGTGTGGTGTGCTCTGGGTCTCGTTTGCCCACGGAGCTAGGTGCCAAGATGCCAAAATGCCAAATGCCTTCCTGGTGAAGAAATGGAAGCCTCCCCTCTTTTCTCTCGTCTCCTCTTTTCCCTCTTTTTTTAAGAGAGGGCGTAGAGGTATTTATAGGGCTAGGGTCAACCCAAAATGTGGATCAGGTGCCATGTGGCAGTGTAGTGGGTGGGACCATGTTGTCTGCTATGCTTGTCCCATGTTACGTGGATGATTTATGTAGTGTAACAGTGCATAACTGCGTGTAGCAGTGTGTTACATAGTGTAACAGGGTGTTACGCTACATTACGCTATGCTATGCTACACTACGCTATGCTATGCAGTGTAGCAGGGTGTAGTGTAATAGCACATAATAATGTGTAATAGGATGTTACGCTACGCTACACTATGCTACGATATGCAGCGTAGCAGGGTGTAACGTAATAGTATGTAACAACACATAACAACACGTAACGGCATGTAGCGGTGTGTAGTAGTATGTTACGCAGTGTAACATGATGTTCCACTATGCTACGCTACGTTATGCAGCATAGTAGGTGTTCTATGCTGTGCTATGCTACACAGCTTAACAGGCGTGGTACGCTACGCTAGACCATGCAGCGTAGCAGGGTGCTACGCTGCGCTACGCAGCGCAACAACTATGCAGAAAGTGCCATCGTTCTGACACTTAGCCCAAATTTTCAGTCATCATGTCGAGACCCAAAATTTTGTGGTGTTTCAATGGTCCTTCTTTGTTGATGTCTAGAGGAGTGGTTCAAGAGACGTCGACAAAGAATTACAAAACACCACAACAATCGTGCAACCAACATTACTTGTCAATACACTATTACATGTTGTTTAACCATGCTCAAGAGTGTTATGGGAATAAATTTATGCTAAAGGACAAGGGATATAGGGGATGCTAAGGAGATGAAGTTTAAATGGTGGGAATGAAATGCAAATAGTGGATCATAATGTAAGATGCAAATTCAGCATAGTTGACTGTGACCATGGCATGATGTGGTTTTCCCTTGAGATGTTGACCTTTCATCAGAGTACTCATGGGAGGGTCAAAGTTAATCCAAGGATGGGCCAATTGCAAAGTTGCAATGTTTTTTTTTTGTGTTGTGAAGTGAACCTTCTTTGGGTTTGGCTTACTACTAAATGTTAGCTGCAAGTTGGCCATCAAGAAGATGGGCTTTGTTTTCTAGGGATGATTCATGTTACATCCTCTTAGGCTTTGACCATGCAATAGAGGCTCCCCACAAGACGAGTTTAGTTACATCAACCATGGGTTCAACGATTGATATGAAGAGAATGCCATGTGTGTCATAGTGCATATGCATTCGAGGAGTGTCAAATCATGAATATGGGGAGGATGAGAGGATGTTGGGATGAATGAATAGGTGTGCATAGGTTATAATAGGGATTAGGGGGATGTGAACTCTTGAGTGGCTCAACCAGTCCAGTCATGCACATTAAAGCAATGTGGTGACTTACTGCTGCGATGAGATACACCTTTGCACAACCACCTCCAAGGCTTCATCTTGCAAACACAACTCAAAGAGGACAAGAAAACCACAAAAAGTGAAATGAAAGTGCAAATGCTAGATGTGAAGATGCTGTAGGTGCAAAACTGTGTAGATGCTGCAAATGTGTCGAATGTTGTGCTAGTCGCAAGTGCTTGGGAAGCCAATGAAAGTGCCAGGGTGATGATCTTGCAAATGTTCTGAATGCTGCACTAATGGAAAGTGCTTCAAAAGAATCACCATAATGGTGGGATTATGAGTGCTCCCAAGGCAATGGCAAGTGTTTAGATCAGATCAGCTACATGTTAGTTTAAATTCTTGGCAGACTGTGAACCCAGTTTAAGGTCCTGGTAGACCGTGATGTGCTACTTTACAGTCCTAGTAGACTATTGGATGCTAGTTTAATGTCGTAGTAGACAATGGATGTTGTGCTAGTTTAACGTCATGACCCAAGGACAAGCTATGCCAGTTTATAGTCATAGTGAACTGGTGCTTACCTTGCTTGTGTAAGGTGCAATGCTGTATGCATGGTTGTGCTACGTGCCTACAAGATCTTGCAAAAATCAACTAAAAAGAAAACAACATCAAGAAACACCTATTATAAATAGAGTTAAAATGGATGAATGAAAGGAAGGCAATGCAAAAAGTGATAGTTTTAGGTCGTTCCAGGCTGTGTGTTTTGTAGTTTCATTTTTTATAGTTTTTTTTTTGTTTTCAGATGTAATGTGTAAGCTAAGTGGGTGGATTCATAAACAAAGTAAAAAAAATATGTGAACAAAATGAAATGCCTGATCTAAGTAAGTAGGAAAAATGTAAATGCATAGGCTAGTGCAATGTAAATGAGAGTCAAAAATGCATGGGAAGTGAAGGCAGAGGGTAAGCAAGTGCTTAACATGTTTTTGGCCAAGGAAAAGTCTTGATCATGTAGTTGCTTCCTAACCAGGTGTGGATTAGGGAGAGTGCAAGGCTTAGGATCCTCTGGGAAGCTATTGGCTTCAATCACTTATTCGGGTGTGTTAGCCTTAGGCATTGCGTTGGTTGTCATAGGTGTACCACCAAGAAACTCTTCTTCTAAAACCTACACCATGTCTATGTTTTGGATAGTCGAGGAGAAAGCGTTATCACCATGGATGATAACTTGGCTACTTTCATATGGAAGGTGGATTTCTTGGTGGATGGGAGAGGAGATGGTCCTTAGTTGGGCTAGCCAAGGCCTGCCTAGAATCATGTTGAAACTTGGCATCTCCTCTATGATAGTGAAATCTGCACTAGTCTAGAATTTCTCTCCTGCCAAAGGCTAAGTTGATTGTACCCCTGACTATGACACGTGATCCGTTGAAGGATTTTAGACATATGGTTTTGGTTGGCCTGATTTCATTTGCCAAACCTAGCTTGTCGATGATGGAGTACAGGACTACATTTTTTGCTACACCATCATTGACATGCACTCTACGGATTGTACACTGCTCAACATGTATGCTAATTGATAGTGAAGCTATAGTAACCTCCCCTCGTTTGGGATTGACTTTGACTACATTATTGCAGAACATTGGAGATGTTGAACTCGATTCTTGTAGTGTAGGGGGTAGCATTGTTGCATGGATGGATGCCTCGTCTACAAGGATTTCCTCCACAATAGGAATGGAGGCCAAGATCTGGGCCAATGCTTGGCAGTCAGCAGATGAGGTCATGACCAGGTCATACAAACTTAACGTTGTGTTCTTTTGCTTGAGTGTTTCCTTCACCTGGGTTAGTACAACTACAAAGTCCTTGTCATTGGTTGTTGTGTTGGCCTTGATTTCCTCTATGTGGCTTGAGAGATGGATCTCTTGGGAAGGGGACTTAGGCTTGGTTTGCTTGGTTTGCTTGAGGGTAGAGGCCCAAGTGTTTAGTTGTGGCCTTTGCTTCGGTCATGGGGGTTGTAAGGTGTTCATTTTTCCTCTTGTGTTGCCATTTGGTGGGCCTACTTGGGTTGCTAGTGGGGTCAAACCTTGAAGGAGGGGGGATCGAGATGTTGCCCACTATTGGGCTTCAGGTAGGTGAGGGGCCATCACATTGTGGCACTCTTATGAAAAATGGTGACTTAGGTGGAGTTGTTGTGTCATGCCAGTTTAATGTCTTAGCGGATGGTTGCTATGGAACTTTGACCACAAAGGGTGTTGTGGGTGCCTGAGGTGGCACTTTGATAATAAATGGAGGCCTCTGTTTTGTGGAGGCTGAGGGAATCCTTTCCTTGCTAGGAGGCACACGGATCACAAAAGGGTTTTGCATAGGTTTAGCCTTACCACCTATAATTATGGAATTTATGACATAGGAGGCATCATCTGTGTTGGATTGACTCACCGTATTGATCACCAGTTGGCCATGTTTTATCATTCTCTACAAGTCATCCTGCAAAGCACGACAATTGTCTATACTGTGACTAGCCAATTAGTGGTAATGATAGTATTGGTCTAGCTTGAAGTGTTGTGGAACTTGGGGCTCGTTTGGTACTGTTAAAGTGGGGTTCCTTAGTAGTTCGTAGTACCTATCATGTTTTTGATAGGTAATTGCCGATACGTGTTTGTATTGGATTTGCCCAACTTTCAAGAGTTGCTCTAGTAGTTCAGAGGGTTGCAATGATAGTGGTGTATACTTTGAGTGGTCCTTGTGCTAAAAGTTGGCTCTTGAGGTAGCACCTGTCAATGTAGGTGAAATGGTACCAAAATTGGTGGTTTTTTCAGCTGGGTCCTTAGGCTGTTTAGCTATCAGGCCCTGGTTGGTTGCTTTTGTGCTTATGGCTGCTATTATCACTGTTGTTTTTTGCTTGCAAGCATGTTGATTTTTGTATGCCACATAGGTTGGATCATTGCTAGCTTGCGCTGCTTCCTCTATGATTTTTGCTTAGGCAAAGGTTTGGCTAAGAGACTTTGGGGCTAGATAATATAGTTTGGACTTAATAAAGTCATTTACTGCACCTTTAAAGATGGCTAGTAGATGTGCATCCACTAGGAATTCATGCATTTCACTCAATGCAGCATTCCAACATTGGATGAATTTTGGGATGGGCTTTAGAGGCCCCTGTTTAACTTGCATATGTTGGTCAAGGATTGCTTTAGGATTTAGGTTGTACCTGAAGCATGTCACAAACTTGGTTATGAGATCCTCCAAAGATGAGATTGAGACATTAGGTAATGCACGATAGCAGTCTAAGGCCTTGCTAGTGAGTGACATGGGGAAGACACGTATGATGGAATGTGACCAAGCTTGAAGGTGTAGGCATTTAGATCAAAATGTGACCAAGTGTGCATTAGGATCTCCTTCTCCACTATACTTGGTAAATTAAGGCAGTTCGGCCCTAGTTGGAAGAGTTAGGAGTGGTACCATAGGACTTATGGGGTCATCTCTGTAGAAGTCCACCACCTAGATGTTGTCAGAGGAGATAGTCTTGAGTTGGTTGATCTCCTCCATCAAGCTTTGGATTAGTTGGAATGCTTGACCCAAGCTTGGGGATGTGCCAGCTGGTTGCATTGACTTGGCTTGTGTTGGTTGGATAGCATGGGGTTGAATTGTTGGTTGTGGAGCTTGCCAGTTTAATGTCATAGTAGATGAGTGTTGCGAGTTTAACATCATAGCGGATAATTGCTGATGCAATGGCTAAGCTATGGGTGTGGTGATTGGAGTGGGCCACACATGGGTGGGTTGGACAGACATCATAGACACCGATGGGACAAGTAGGATGTAGGATGCTTGAGTTGTTTGGGGCTAAGAGGTGGCCCCTGCATGAGTATAGTTCTAGGAAAATGCATTAGTTGCTTGCGAGGAAGGCTGAATTGGCATGGTCACTATCTTGGAGGGGATGGGTGGACCAAACTGAGTAGGGGCTGTAATAAGGAGTGGTTGTTGGAAGACGGTGTGGAGGGGGCTCTCATGCTTAGAGTGGGCCTCAAACTCATCTTCCTCCTTCTATGAGACTTCCTTTTAGGTTGTCCTTGCATCATGCTTGTTTGCATGGATGATTTGGGATAACAACTAGTGGTAGGGCTCTGTGAGTGGGATTATGTCAAACAAGGATGGGTTGTACTCCCGTCTGTTCCGGTGGACTCGTTCATAGTCCTATTTTGCCTCCAAATCGAGGTAATCCATTGGTAATCTTGCTTGGATTTTGGCACAAAAAAATTGTATTGTTTGTGGCTTAATGTGGTATGATTTGGATGAATTGTGATGTCAAATGTGTTAGACACCAATGTGGAAGGTTGATTTGGATTCATATTCATAGATCAAGTTGTGAAAGTTGCTATTTGTAGAAAATGGCTAACTCTGAAAATAGCAAAAAAATGAATAAGTCTGTCAGTAGTAGGAAAATGGCTAAGTATAGAAATATATAGAAAATGGTTAAGTGTAACAATGCAAAAAAAAAAGATGCTAAGTATAAAAATGCAAGGAAAATGCTAAGTATGAAAATATAGAAAAAATTGCTAAGTATGACAACTGCTAAAAATGGCCAACTTTGGTGTAGTGTAAGTTTAGGCCCTCCTTCTAGCACCAAAAACTGTAGTGACAGAAAACGTTGGTGGTTGGAAACATCAAGAGGTCTTTGGGAGCACAGCCTAACCCCAAATCCACATGAGGACCGTGCTAGAGAGAATGGATTCAGGGTGCCCTGAATGGTCTAGTCGATCAGACAGGGACTTAACTAGTGTAAAATAACCCTTCTAGAAACAATGATTTTAAATGGAACACCTGGTGATAAAATAAAAAGAAAATGTAATGTGCACATTAGTAGAAATGTGCTAAAGCATGTAACGAAACAATGGACACGATTGAACACTTAATAATGGAAAAAAAATGTTGTAATCAGCCAAAAAGAGAGTTTGAATAGAAAGATGCATGGCCCTGTAAAAGGGGTACAGGGACACAAAGTGTACAATAATCACAGTAGGAACACAATCACAGCCTCGGTGATATCAGGCTATGAAATTTGGTGCTCACTGTGATAAACTATGCTTGCTGGGTAGGTAGTCACAATGTACTGCACAATGTTCCACTAGGCTGCAATGGGGTTGCAGTGTACCATGTAGTGTAGTTGTGCCTCTCTGTTGGTGTGGCATGCTTTGGGTCTCGTTTGCCCATGGAGCTAGGTGCCAAGATGCCAAAATGTCAAATTCCTTGCTGGTGAAGAAATGGAAGCCTCCCCTATTTTCTCCCATCTCCTCTTTCCCCTCCTTTTTTAAGAGAGGGCACAGAGGTATTTATAGGGCTAGGGTTAGCCAAAAATGCGGATTAGGTGCCACGTGGTAGTGTGGTGGGTGGGACCATGCTGTTTGCTACGCTCATTGAAACACCACTAATTTCGGCCTAACACTTTGAAACGAGAACGACTTAAGCCCTTTCAAGAATTCAGGAGGCAAAATTTGACTAAGGCATGAAACTCACACTGGCTTGTCCTAGGCACTCACGCTAGCTTGCCCTGACAACTCACGTTGGAAATTATGCAGGATTTTCTCACTCATGCTGCACTCATGTCGGCAGCGTGAGTCCAACGTGACCAACTCTGGGAGCCTTAAAAATGAGTTGAAATAACTTGATTTCAAAGGTGTAAGTCATCCTTAGTGTTCATCATCAATAACCTCCAATCCCAACCTTCAGAATTCCAGTTTCAAGTCCAAAATTGTAGGATTTTGTCACTCACGCTACACTCACACTGGCAGCATGAGTCCAGCATGAGCTACCAAAAGTGGCTCCAAAAAAGATACATTCAAGCTTAGTGTTTGACTTGTAGATCACTCTCAGGGTTAGACATAGTCAGGAAACTATTGCACTTGAGAAATAGGCTTCAAAGTTCAAAATTTGGAGTGAAATGTATCATTTTCAAGTCACTCATGTTAAGGTCACACTGAGGAAACATTGGTAGTGTGAGTACTGATCACCTAGCCAAAAGCATGCCAAACACATGCTGAGGACATGTCAAGACCAAATCAACTCACCCTAGAAGCCCTGGTGAAACAAAGATGCCTCAAACAACCACAAAACCCCTCAAATCAACATCCTACAGCAGTCAATCCAAGTTCAAAGCAAGCCAGAGTCAATTTCTCTTGTTGTACATCACCATCATTATAAATTTTAGACATTGTAAGATATAGTGCATCTAGTCAAGAATGTAGCTTGCCTACACACCTCCAACTTACATGTAGCTGTCCATCAAGCACGTGTCACATGATCTATTTTCCTCTGATTTCTTAGCCATTGATCCATCTATGAGTTCCATACTCAAGCCTAGCCAAACCTTATAAATACCCCATCCATTCACATAAATGGGGTTGGCAATTTTGAAGGTTGACGGCTTAGGGAACATTGACCGGCAACTTTTGGATGCTTGGGCACACATGACACCTAGCATCCAAGAACTTGTAACCATATCACTCCGGGGCTTAGTGCTTGACTTACCATCCACACACACAACTGCACTTTGACCGATGCACATTCTTATTAAATAGTACAATACAATTCATTATTACCTTCCATTTACATTATTTGCTCTATTTACATTTTGTTTACAATACATTTTTGTATATGCTCTGTTTGCATTTCGTGTGTCACGGTTTTACATCTCAAACATCAGTTATGATAACCCCAGTGCAAGCCATAGCTCATGTTCGGGGAAGTCCTTGGTTGATTTTCATGCAAACCATCCAAGGCACTTTACCTTCATTTTTCTTTTTCAGCTTGTCCTCACACAAAGACAAGGTTAGTCGTACCTATTTGGTGATCTTTTGGTGTTTGTTTTTCCCTTCCAACCTTACACCAACGATGTTAGTTAGTACACTCGTCCCGTGTCACGTGGATGATTTATGCATCGTAATAGCACATAACAACGTGTAGCAGTGTGTTACGTAGCGTAACAGGATGTTACGCTACGCTATGCAGCATAGTAGGATGTAGCGTAACAACACGTAACAACGCGTAACAATGCCTAGTAGTGTGTTACGTAGCATAATAGGGTGTTATGTTATGCTATGCAGCGTAGCAGGGTGTAGTGTAACATCCCATAACAATGCGTAACAGTGTGTAATAGTGAGTAGCAATGTGTTACACAGCATAATAGGGTGTTACGCTATGCAGCGTAGTAGGGTGCAGCATAACAACACGTAACAACATGTAACAATGTGTAACGGTGCGTAGTAGTGTGTTACGTAACGTAACAAGGTGTTATGCTACGCTATGCAATGTAGCAGGCGTTCTACGCTACACAGCATAGTAGGGTGCTATGCTACGCTACGCTATGCAACATAACACTTGTGCAGAAAGTGCCATCGTTTTGACACTTAGCCAAATTTGCAGTCATCATGTTGAGATCCAAAATTTTGTGGTGTTTCACTACTTTTTCATAATTACTATCATGTTTTCAATATTTAGCTATGCAACAAGATCCTTGTCATGTGCTACTTTAACATTTTTCTATCATTTAGCCCATTATACAAGTTTCTTCCTAGTAGCATCTATGTTAATCTAAATTCTCTTCTCATGCTGACTTTGGTTTAAGTGGCTACAATGGTACCACATATGCTCTTTGCTTTTTATTTTACAAAACATAATGATAACATTCCAAGGTTTTTCATGATGCTCCCCTAGTACCTTAGAAACTTCTTTTGCAATGTTTGAAGTAGTAATATGTATACCCTTGACGATTTTTCAACTTTCTTTATCAAATATTCTTCTCTTTCACCTCATGCTTCATCAAGAGTTTGCTACATTATTAAGGATGGGTTTGCTTCATTGAGGAATTACTATGGAATCAAGAATTTTCTACTTTAATAAGGACTTTTTCCTTTGTTGAATATTTGCTATTAAGGATTTGATGCTTTGTTAAGGACTTTCTACTTTGCCAATGATGGAGTGTATGAGTAAGCATTTTTTTTTGACAAAGAGATCAAGACATCTACCTAGGAAATTTGAATACTTCATCATGATATCCTCATAAGGCATGCACAAAAAGTCTTTAAACGTAGTTACTATCTGATGAGTCATTGACTAGCTGTGTTGATGGGCATGTGTTGATGTAATCCCATTGATGCATGAGAAGATATGTCAATGCAGTGTCATATCATACCTATATAAATGCATGTACCCACCACATTTATGGCACATTATGTCATTAGTGCAGCCAAGTTCTTGCAGTTTTATTCCACTAGAGTTAGAATATTTTTTGACTGCTCGTAGTAGGACCTCAAGAAATTGTATGAATCCTTATTTGAGCATCATTGTTCTTGAACACATTGATGCAATGACAATAAAGATGAAATTCTTGATACTTCTTGCATCACTTAGAATAGATTAATGTTTATTTCATGCACTTTATCATTAATGCAATTTACATTCTTATTCTTAGTTAATTACTACTTCTAATATTGGTCATACATAAGTACGATCACATTGAACATACTATCTAACGCTTGGTAATCCCAATAGTGGCTATTTGGTATGCCTAGCAATAGACACTTGATAACCTAGTGGTATTAATACAAGTTTAGGATGTGCACAGAAAGTGAACCTAGATGTTTATGTTAGGCTATTTAGCTTAGGAATCATTAAATAGTTAAGTCGTTAAATTTTCAATTAATTATCTTTACTTCAACACTTAAATTAAATAAACAAAAATATAAAATATTCTAAATATCATATGTGTTGGCTTACATTTAATCATACAACTGAGCTTACATAAGTGAGAGCTAAGAAGATAATGATAATATTTTCCCAATTCACTATCTTTATCTATAGGCATACTTAGGTTCTAAGTTCACGGAATTTGACTGGAATACTAGTGCACACTTGTGATTTGTATGGTTGAGTAGAGGGACTACTTACTGCTCATCACTAGCACCATTGCTGGGGATTTAGTATAGCTAAGTGTGCCAAGAAGGAAAGATAGCCAATCCTACAAAGACATTGTAAATACCATTAAACAATAAATCATTACGAACATAAGGACAAGTACATTGTTATCTTTTTAATAAAGACTAATATGGCTTCTTATCGCAGGGAAAAATCTCCACCACCTACTAGCAGAACCAATCAAAGATAGGAGCTTCCTAAGATGTAGATGCCCCAACAATTCTATGTTATCTACATCCATCCTAATCCTTACACTTTGGAATTCACTTTCATCCTACATCAGGATGAATATCTATGATGGAGGGATATGGAAGGAAATATCATGTTGCCTCCTAACCCATCAATTCATGCAATGTTGATGAACAATCCCATTGGGCATTGTTAGAATTAATGCAAAATATGAAGTCTAGGACCATATTTATAGGGATTATCATCCCACTGATGCCAAATGAAAGAAGAATTAGAAAATGGAAGCATGAAGGCTTAAAAAGGTAAGAGGTTTCCTACCTAATTATTTTTGTAATAACACAAGGAAGGTGATGACTTCTTTTTAGGTGCCTCCTAGTACATAGACTCTCCCCCTTTCTATGATGGAAAGATCCTTAACCAAAGGTTGCAAACAACTATGGATAGCCCTGGTGATCAGAAGAATGGTTCTCAAGACCAAGGGGCCTTAAAGGATGGTAGCCATAGTTGATCATCCAAAAGAAAGAATAATGAAAAATACCAAGAAAAAGATAAACATAAGGAATGGGGTAGGGATCAAATAAGAGAATCCGATAGGCATCATTCTAGTGTTGATTCTTCTTCTTCTTCGTCCTCATTGTCTTCCTCCTCCAACTCTAATAGCATAAGTAGAGGTCAGGACAATCAAAAAGAATAGTAGGGATCAAGATGGAGATGAATGACAAGATAGGGATGATCATAGATCCTACTAAGATAATAAAGAGTACGGGTAGAAATAATAGGAAGGGGAGGAACATCATAGAGAGAAAATGCATAGAAAAATCCATCATAGCCATTGTGGTCATGATAGGGATTACTAGGACCATTATAACTATGATGAACTTTTGCTAGCTACCAGGAACATGTTGAATATTTCAAAAGTAGTCAAAATACCAACTAGACACTTGAAGGATAACTGTATCAAAAGGTTGGATATGAAAAATATCCCTAGATTTGAGGGGGATATAACTCAGATCTAGAAAATTATTTGCAAGCCTTTCATGATGCTTATGTCCTAAAAAATATTAAGAATGAATGGCAAAAGATAAAACTATTGCATAGGATACTCATAAAAGAAGTTGAAAGCTGGTACCTGTTCTATGAACCAAAATCTATCTATTGTTGGGTATGATGTTGGAGTTGTTCAATAATAAGTATCAAACACATTCTAGAGTGTCTAATTTATAGAGGAAATCCAAGGCTAGAAATAAGACAATCATGAGTCCTTGAATATAGCCTTGGATAGGTACAATTCTCATTTGCACCAATGGCCATGCCATGGATACTCCCAATAAGATCGACTATGCCATATCATAGACGGGCTCAAGATTGAAACAAGGATAATCCTTAGGATCTATGTCCAAGGGAGACTTTCTAAGCTAAGGGTCCATAAGATCCAAAGGCCCATTGATCAAGTGGCCAAAGAAGAAGGTGAACTAAAAAATGGAAAAGTGTGAAGGAATACAACAGAGATCCCTCCATTCACAAGGGAAAGGTATGTTCTTATGATAATGAGAAGGAGGCACCACCTGATGAAGTGGTGTAGAGGAAAACCTTACTGATACATAAATCTATTATTGAAATATCAACTAATATAGACAAGATGTGGGATTCCTTGGATGAGAAGTTCCAAAATACTCAAAATATTACAGAAGAATACAAAGATCAAGTAGGTAGTGGTCATAAAAGAGAGAAGAAGAAGTGTGCTAAATAGGGTAATCAAAAAAATAAGGGTAAAGCTATAGCAATTGATGAGATTGCAGATTTTGAAATTGATGATGATAGTGGTGACGTTTGCCAATATGAATATCCTATGGAATGTTGTCTAGTGTTATCACACCTACAAGAATATGAGGTGTATGCTTTGAATCCTAGATTGGAAAAACAACAAGCACCCAAAAGGTTACCTTATTCATAAGGAAACTATTAACAACAATTCCACCAATAAGCCTACTATCCAAGTAGAGTGCAAACTCAACCTCAAGAGTAGTACTAATAGTGAAAACACCCATAACTATGGGGGATGCCATCACCAAGGTAGCAGTAGTACCCTTATCACCAACCAGATTCCTATGACTACTATGTTTAGTAGTTGGTATCCCCACATGACTCTTCTAGTCACGATTCCTTCCCATATCACTAGTACTCTCTAGAGTACTATAGAGCACCTTCTCCAAGGTGGGAGTCTTCATTTCCCTTCTATCCTTCTCAACACACACCCATGCCTGTACCATCATCAAAAACACCTTTGCCAGTTGCTCTATCTATGTAGGGTGAAATACCTACCTAGCCACAACAAATAAATGTCATGAGGATGATGAATTTATAGCTAGATCCTTAGTTGAATGATCCTAAACCCAAGCTTCTAAGAGGTCATTCTTCAAAACTAGTAGCCCCACAAAGCCCTCTCAAAAATTTATGACTACTAACCATATTACTTTAACCTTTGAAATTCATATAGCACAACCTTCAAACCAAAATGATCCATAACTCCATATTGTCATGTTGACCCATGTGGTCACAAATTGGATTAAGGTTAGCCATCTTCCTAGGAAGAGATTTGATCTCGAAAGCCCTCTCATTTACCAACCAATCATAAAAATGAACTATGTAATGCTCTTTTGGATTCAAGTTTCAAAGTTAACTTAATTTCTCAAGAGATGTACAAGGCCTAGAAACTACCTTCCTTGAAAAAAAGCAACATTAGATTAGAGCTGGTAGACCAATCCATCACTATTTCTTTGAAATTTGTGGAGGACATCGTGACCATAATTTGTGGATGATCCTATTCTGCTAATTTCATGGTGATCCATGTGGAGAACTATAAAGGGGAATTCCTTATCATCATGGGAAGGACATGGTTGAGCACCATTAATGTAAGAATGGGGATTTGAAACCTTTCCTTGGAGATTTCAAAGAAAAATGAATTCAAAAAAGTAGAGAAGAAGAGAATTCCATGCATTGTGTATAGTGATAGAGGGTACCATTGCATGCAGATACTATGGACCATCAAAGGCACATCACTTCAATCATGTAATTAGTGTGTAGAAACTATAGGAATTCAAAGGTGCATGTACGCAGCAACCACTAAACATGATGATAACTAATGGCTAATAATAGATGATGAAGCTAGATCAACAATGTGCATGGAACTAGCTAAGAGTGTTACTAGATTCTATGTTGAGAGCATGAATAAATTGGAGAAACTTGTTCAACAACTCTCCAATGCAAAAAGTGAAATAGATTGGGGAGAGCTAGAGATTCTAGATACTTTTAAACAAGAGCCCCTTAAGTTAAAGGCTCTACTAACAGGCATGGAATATGCATTTTTCAACAATGGAAAGACAATGATTATCAATGTCACACTTGCTCTTAAACAAAAAAAGAAATTGCTAAAAGTTTTGAAAAAATGGTCAACAAAATTTTCTTGGTAATATGATTAGTTAATAGGGATAGATCCTTAGATATTCTAGCATTGCATCTACACAGACTCCTCCATCAAGCCAAAAAGGCAATCGTAACAATGATTGAACCCAAAGCTCAAGCAAATCATCAAGGAGGAGATTGAGTAATTCCTCAAAGTAGGGTTCATATACCCAATTGTGGATAATGAGTGGGTTAGCCCACTCATTATTGTTTCAAAGAAGGAAGAAAAATGGATAGTTTGTATAGACTTTTGGTTGTTGAATATGGCAACTTATAAGGAATATTTTCCATTACCATTTGTGGACTAGTTGTTGGACACTATTGTAGGGTAGTGTTACTATAGCTTTCTAGATGGTTATAGTGGCTACAACCAAATCTAGATTGCACTAAAAGACTAAGCCAAGACTACATTCATGAGTCCTTGGGGAACTTTGGCATACTGGAAGATGGCTTTTGGCCTGTACAATGCTCCTACCACATTTCAATAGTTGTTTCTAAGCATCTTTCAACAACAGATCGATAGTGGGGTAGAAGTCTTCATGGATGACTTCTTTACCTATGAGTCTACCTTTGAGCAAGCCTTAAATTGCCTTAAGCAAGTTATTCAAAGGTATGTAAAGATAAATTTAAGGCTCAATTGGCAAAAGAGCCATCTAATGATCTAAGAGGGCATTTTCCTGGGGCATAGGATAAGTGGATTCGAAGAAAGTACATGTCATGAAAGGAATAACCAGGAAACTAGAAATAGTAAAATATCTAAGATCATTCCTTGGCCAAACTAGTTACTATAGGTGCTTCATTGAAAACTTCTCAAAGGTTTCCAAACTATTTGTGGATGTCATTAGGAAGGATGCACTATTTACTTGAACTAAGAAATGTGAGAATGCATTCCAATAGTTGAAGTAAAAACTCATGGATACTCCAATTCTATGAGCACCAAACTAGTCTAGGCCATTCCACATCATGACCAATGTATCAAATTATGCCTTGGGGGATAGTTGGATGATCAAAAACATCCATAATACTTTTACTATGCAAGAAGGAGCATTACGGATGCACAAGTAAACAACACCACCACTGAAAAGGAGCTCACAGCAATGGTGTATGCTTTAGAGAAATTTAGGCACTATATACTTGGATATCAAGTTTTTATGCATATTGATGAGTCTTGATATCGGATCCTTGATATCGAACCCTCGATATTGGATACATGATATCGGAGGTGTCAAAGCAATATTGGACATGCAATTTTGGAACTTGTCTCGTTGCCTATAAATAAGAGATGGGGGCACCTGGTTTTGAAGTAGTTTTTTCTTAGTCCCTTACCCAAACTCTTGTAGTTTTTNACACACTTAGTATGACCACTTCGAGCATACATGGAACACTTGATAACCTAGTAACGACTAGCGTTTGGTAATCCCAGTAGTGTTACACTAGTTCAGGATGTGTTCATCAAGTGGGAAAAAATGTTGGTGTTAGGACTAGCTAGAGCATAGTTGATTAGTTAAATTAAATTAATTAATCACTTATTTTTTTTCTCCATTTTAAGCACCAGGAACATAAAACATAAAAAACCATAAAAATCACATACCTCAAGTTTACTTAACCATACAATCGTGCTGTACAAGTAAGCTTGGGAAGACAACAATCACATAACCTATCCTTGTTTTGTGAAGGTGCATAAGCACTTAGTCCTTAGAGTTCAACTAGATCGCATGTGAATGCTCATATTCATATGGTTGGGTGTAGGGGTACCTCACTGCTCATCATTGGTGCCATTGCCAAGGACTTTGTTGTTTGTACACTGATTAGAACTTAGGAAATTATTTCATTGTTGGAATGAACCCTTAGGGTTGGTGATCCTATAATCATCAAAAAGAGAGTATTGCATATTGAATAATCAATCATGTTTCCTTCTTCTTATGAGAGTGCTTCATCACCTAGGTCTGACACCATGAACAATTGAAGGTGGAGTGTATAGGATAATTCACTAGTACCCCAACAGTTTTGCTTGGTATATGCTCATCTTGATGAGTATGTACTAGACGTTACCTTTATCCTCCACTAGGATGAACAACTACGTTGGCGTGATTTAGAAGGTAACATAGTGTTATCTCCCAATCATTCAATCCCAAGCATGCTTCTTCATGCTCTTACATGAATTAGTATGTATCATTTACAATCGAAGTACGTTGTGCATGAACAAGATTTGAGGGATCATTGACCCATAGAGGCACAATGCTAAAGGAACCTACAACAGGAGAGACATTACAAATCTATGATGGAAAAGTGGTCTTAGGATGTCCTGTATGTCATAAGTGAAAGCGAAGGTGGCGAACTTGCCTTAGGAGGTTTTCCACATAATGATGTTCCTCTCGTTAACTTTGATCAATGAGTTGTGTATCAGAATCTTCACTCAACGATTCATAACCTAGGTTCTAATACTAATGGACACAAAGGATATGAAAAAGGAACATGAACACATGACAACAATGGACATTCTGATCATAACCACGACCAAGGCCGCGACCACCAAAGAGAAAGTGATAGGTGTCATCATGGTGCCAGTCCTTCTTCCTCTTCACCTTCATCATCTCCTTCCCTCTCTCCTTCGAGATCTAAAAATAGTTGCAAAGGGAAAGGCCATGAGGACAATGGTAAGTGAAACAGAGATCATAGACAAAATAGTCAAGAAAGGAGACAAGGGCATTCCAGGGAAACACATCACGAAAGAAGGGAGAGTAGGGAACATCATAGGCATCATAGACGTCATAGACAATACAATCACGATGAACCCCTACTCACCACCCAAAGTATGTTAGATATAGCATAGGCCATTAGGATTCCAACAAGGCACCAAAAGGACACTAGGATCAAAAGACTAGACATGAACAACATCCCACAATTTGAAGGGGGATACAATGCTAATCCTCAAAACCATCTACAAGCATTTCATGATGCATGTGCATTGCAAAATATAGAAAATGAGTGGCAAAAACTAAATTTTTTTCCACAGACACTGATCAAGAAAGTGGAAAGTTGGTACCAGCCCTTAGAACTAGAATCCATTCATCGATGGAGTACCATGTTAGAGTTTTTGAACGATAAGTATCAAACATACTTCTGAGTGTCCAACCTATGTAAGCAAATCCAAGGATGAAAACAAGGAGGACACAAACCCTTGGATGTTGTCATGGGCCAATATTATGCATTATTACATCATTGCCTTGGCCATGGTTACTCATAGATGGAACAACTATGTCATCTTGTAGATGGGATTAGGTACGAGATGCAAAGAACCCTTGGGACTTATGCCCAAGGAAGGCTATCTGAGCTCAGAGCCCATAAAATACAAAGATTTTTGGAACAAGTTTCCAAGGAGGAAGGTCAGCTAAGGAAAAGAGAAAGTGCAGAGGAATACAACAGAGATCCTTCCCTCCAAAAGAAGGAAGTTAGATTTTGTGAAGATGAAGAAGAGTCACCACTTGAAGATATGGTGAATAGGAATACTTTGTCCATTTAAAAATTTTCATCAACAATATTTGCAAAGGTAGATAAAATGTGAAATTCCCTAGATGATAAATTTCAAACCATTCTAAAAATAGTAGAGGAGTCTAGAAAGTAGGATAGTGACCAAGAGAGAAGGAAAAAGAAAGAAGCTAAATATGCACGTAACAAGGGTAAGGGAAAAGTTGCTATCATTAAGGAGGTAGTGGATTCAGACATAGACAATGATGGCGAATGTGAGATATGCTAATATGAACATCCTAAAAGATGTTGCCTAGTAGTGTCACATTTGCAAGAGTCTGGGGTGTATGCACTAAACCCACGATTAAACAGACAGCAAACACCCCGAAGGTTACCTTATCCTTAAGGTAACCCAAGGCAATTCCACCAACCTTTGACATATTATCCAAGTGGAACTCCACCACAACCAATTGAACAATATCAACAATGGAAACACCCACAATCATGGGGAATGCTATTACCACATCAACAATACCCTTACCATCAACGTGACCCATATGGGTACTATGTTCAGTAGCCAATCTCTCCATGTGGCTCCACTAATCACATCACTCCTCAACCTTACTACCAGATCCACGAGTAATATAGAACTCCTTCTCCTATGGGTGATGTTTCACAAACATACTATCCTTCTCATCCTACTGAACCTCTTCCACCCTTAGCTCCATTACCACCTGCTCCAACTATGCAATGTGATCTTCCTGCCTAGCTGCAGCAACATAACACTACAAGGGCTGTCAATCCTCAACCTAGTATTGGTTTAGACAACCAATTAAAGAAAATACCTTTCTTTAGAACCAATAGTCCAACCAAGTCCTTGTAGCCACAAGTGGCTAATTGTCCAAATGCCTTACCATCATTCAAACCTTCAAAGCTTCCTTCAAACCAAAGACCACACCCAACACATACAGTCATGCTAATCGACACCATTACCGATTAGATTAAAGCTAGCCATATTCCTAGAAAATTATCTGATCTTGGAAGTTCTCTTATATATTTGTAAATCACTAGGACTGAGCCTTGCAAAGATCTTTTGGATTCAGGTTCTAGTGTTAACTTAATCTCTCAAGAAATGTACAAAGCTTGGAACCTACCTCCATTAAAGAAGAGTAACATTCGTTTAGAGTTGTATGACTAGTCCATCACTATCCCATTAGGACTAGTGGAGGACATTGTCACTACTATTTGTGGGTGGTCATATCTAGCCAATTTCCTAGTGATTCAAGTCAACAATTATAAGGGGGACTTCCCAATCATAATGGAAAGAGCATGGCTAAGCACGATTGATGCATGCCTAGGAAGACATGATCTTTCCCTAGAGATATCAAAAGAAAATACATTTGGGAAGATCGAGAAGAAGAAATTTCCATGCATTGCATACAATGACATAGGATGCAACTATGTGTAGAAGTCCTGGTTTGTACAATGCTTAACATTGCCTGCATGCAACCAGTGTGCACAAGTAATAGATCTACAAAGATGCTTGTATGTAGCAGACTTAAGATAGGAAGACACCCAGTGGTTAACAATTGACCAAGAGAGTAATTCAACTATATGCATGGAATCAACTGAGAGCTTGACTTGTGCCTACATCAATAGCATAGATACATTAGAGCAAGTCCATCACCAACTTCCAAGTCCTAACATCGAGAATATCAATTGGGGGAAGTTGAAAATACTTGACGAGTTTAAGCAAGAGCCCCTTAAATTAAAACCATTGCCCATCGGTATGGAATATACATTTATCAAGAATGGAAAATCAGTAATCATCAATGCTAAACTCGCTCCTCAAACAAAAATAAAAAACTACTAAAAATGGTAAACAAATGGTTTAAGCCTTTGCTTGGTCATATCCTGAATTAACCAAAATAGATCCTAGGATATGTCAACACAGAATTTACATTGACCCCTCCATGAAGCATCAATGACAACTGTAAAGACAACTAAACCCAAAGCTTAAGCAAGTGGTTAAAGAAGAAATTAAACAACTTCTGAAAGCTAGGTTCATCTATCCCATTGCCGACAATAAATGGGTTAGCCCATTAGTCATTGTGCCTAAAAAGGGAGGTAAATGGAGGGTGTGTATAGACTTTAGGCTATTGAATATGGAAACATTTAAAGACCATTTCTAATTGCCATTCGTTGACCAAGTCTTAGATACCATTATAGAACATTGCTATTATAGTTTTCTGGATGGTTACATTAGGTACAATCAAATTCAAATAGCAGTAGAAGACCAAGCCAAGACTACATTCACAAGTTCTTGGGGGACATTTGCATATAGGCAGATGTTGTTTGGCTTGTGCAGTACCCTAGCAACATTTCAATGTTTGGTTCTAAGTATATTTTAGCAGCAAAAATGGAATGGTGTGGAGGTCTTTATGGAAGATTTCTCCACCTATGGAGCAGACTTTGAACAAGCATTGGACCAATTAGAGCAAGTACATGAGGTGATGCATTGAAACCAAATTAAGGCTCAATTCGAAAAAAATCCATTTAATGGTCCAAGAAGGCATTATATTAGGGCATAAGATTTCACAAATAGGGATAGAGGTAGATCCTAAAAAAATTAAAGTCATCCAAGGAATCACTCTCCAACCCGAAACTATGAAAGATATCTAATCATTCCTTGGACATACTAGCTATTATAGATGCTTCATTGAGAACTTTTCAAAGATTGCAAAACCATTGGTAGAATTAAATAAAAAGGACATATCCTTTGAATGGACCAAGGAATGTGATCTAGCTTTCCAAACCTTAAAGTCAGATCTCGTAGAAAAACCCATTCTACAAGCTCTTGACTAGTTCAAACCATTCCATATAATGACTGATGTGTCCATTTTTGCTTTAGGAGCCATACTTACATAGTTAGATGACCAAAAATGTCCCTATTACATTCACTGTGCAAGTTGAATTATTGTTGGTGCACAATTCAACTACACCACAATAGAAAAAGAGTTAATGGCTATAGTGTTTACACTAGAAAAATTTAGGCACTATGTATTACGCTATAAGATATTTGTACACAAGGATCATAGTGCAATATGGTTTCTAATGAATAAACCCATGGTGAGACCTTGCATCATACGATGGCTTGTGATCTTACAAGAGTTTGATCTCACGATGATCAATCATAAAGGCACCGAGAATGTTGTTGCTGATCATTTATCCTGGTTACGATGGGATAACAAAGAGGACAAATATCCAATTTCTAACTGTTTCCCTGATGAACTCTTCTTTGCAGGTGTAATAAACAATAAATTAACCACAGATACAAATTGGTATAGTAGCATTCTTACCTATCTTCTCATACAAGAAACAACATAAGGGCTAGATGTTAAAAAGAAATAACAGTTTCTTCACCAAGCTAAATATTTCATGGAAATAAACAAACAACTTTATAAGGTGTGTTTCGATGGCTTGGTTTGATGGTGTGTTCCTGATGTAAATCAATTGTGAGTTCTCTAAGATGCTCATGAGGGCCCTTGTGGGGGTCATTACATTGGGAGATGAAGAACCATTAAAATCTTGCTTGCAGGATATTATTCGCCTACATTGTTTCGAGACACTCATCATTTCATCTAATCTTGTGAGCACTGCCAACATGATTGGGGAATGATTACTAGAATGGAGGGTCCACAATAATGGATTCAACCGTTAGAACCCTTCAACATATGGGGAATTGATTTTATGGGACATATTACACCAATGTCCAATAGAAAAACATACATCGTTGTTGCTGTTGACTATTTTAAAAAATGGGTAGAAGCAGTCACTATTAGGGACTGTACATCATCTTCTACTACACGATTTGTCCAACAAAAAATCATAAATAGGTTTGGCATGCCTTGTGTACCTATTTCTAATAATGGTACACATTTTATAGGTGCGAATTTTTGGAAGTTGATGCAACACTTAGGAGTTGAGCATAAACTGACTACACCATATCATCCTCAAGCGAATTGTCAAGCTTAAGTTACCAATAGGGAGATCACAAAAATATTGACATAGACCATTAGCAAATATAGGCAAGACTAGAGCACCAAATTGAATGATGCTCTTTGGGCTTACCGCTCCATGTGGAAACTCCCTATAGGCTATTCTCCCTACAAGTTAGTGTACGGTAAACTTTCAACACTTCCTATCCAAGCTGAGCTCTATACACTATCTACATCATGTGACCTTAACCTTAACCTCAATATAGCACAAAAAGAATGGTTAATGAACCTTAACTTGCTATATGAGGACCAATTAGCTGCCCTGTTATCCAAAAAATTGCACAAGGCCTTCAACAAGCAACATCATGACCTAAGAATTAGGAAAGTTACATACCAACTAGGAGATAAGGTTCTTTATTGGAATCCCACACATGTGCCACAATGAACTAAATTTCAAATGTTGTGGGAAGGACCTTATATCATTCATGAAACTTTTTCTTTAGGGGCCATGATGATCTATAAACCTAAAAGCCCAGGTAGGAGGTTATTAGTTAACATCCAACAAATCAAACCCTTCCATGAATCCAAAATGTCTAGTACTAACACTACCTCTATAAATGGACAACCCTGCTTATTATTTTGGATCTCCTCCTTCCAACTTAGTCATGGCGGAGATGTCCACAAATGTTAACCATTCAAAGCCCTCAGTTTCTTTCATATTTTTGTTTTTGTTTTACACATATTTCATATTTACTTTTTTTTTTGTTTTACACCATCGTTAACATTTTTACTGTTTATTTCTTTGTTACATTTTTCTTGATTTATTCTCACTTGTCACATAATAAGTGCTCACAATGATGGATTGTACTATAATTATGTTGATTTCTAATGTTGGTTTTTACCTATGACTTCTAATGTTGATACTAAGATATGGTTTCTTTTGATAAAATAGGCAATGAGATCATGACATCCATTCATCCATTCAACTCTATGGTCTCCCTTTGTCTTGGAAATGTACTATCCCTTTTCTCTAAGAAAACTTATTAATGCATTTGTGGCTTGGTACTATTCAAATCAAGGAAAGATTCAAATGGATTGAAAAGGGTGTGACTTCAAGGGGATTCAACACATTTGTGATGATCATTCTCTTGGGTACTTGGATGTTTTGCATAAAGTTTCTGCCATTTCACTATCGACTAATATATCAAGAAGTTGAACGAATCAAATAAGTCTTTTCATGGTGTGGTTCCCACATAAGAAAAAAAGAGAAAAAGAAAAAGAAAACAAAAAAACACTTGGTGGAAATTCAAAGCAAACCCCTTAAACATAATAAAGGAACATGGGCTACAAGCACTAGTTATGGTACTAGAAATACATGTTACCCATGCCTAAAGGTTCTCTCTAACTAAGGCCCTTTCTCACTTCTTGCTTCTCTATTCTTCTCTTGCTGGAATGGTGGTTGCTTTGTAGATGCATTCTTGCTACTTCAAGAGGATGGATTGGTCAAGTGTGTTGATGCGAGGTCACTAGATGTGGTTCATTTTAATCTAAATTTGGATGAAATTTTATTAAGTCACCTTAATCACATATTAAACAAGGGGCTTTACACAACCTTAATTTTGGGATTCCATTCCATTCTCCCTTGTATTTCCATATTGCTTATCATATTCCACCTCATTCCCAATTTTTTGATTAGTCTATATCTTAGTTGATGCATTGTTGTTCTTTAGTAAATTCTTGTGGGTGGGTTCTTAATGATTGTGTCCATATGTTATTCCTAGAGCCTATGGACTATTTAGTTTGTGGGGTTGTTAGGGAATAAAGGGCATGAGCTTGCTTTGAGGAGGACCCACTAGCATTCCTTTTTGGTGCAATTGTTAGGTTCTTTCCCTTAAACATTTCTTGCAATCAACTAGTTTTCCTTTCACCCCATTTATGACATCCATTTTTATTTTTCCTTTTATACATTTTTATTAGCTTCATCGTTATTATTACTCTAATCTTCCTTGTTCCTTTATTTTTCATCCTATTGCTATCAGAAGTTCACTCTTAGTCATGGGGTTTCCTGTTGTAAATTTTTCCATTCCATGAATTTTCTTACCCCTACACCTTCGATAGTTATCAATTACAAACCTCTAACCTAGTATTTGCCATACCCACAACCTAGCCAATGTGCTTCATATTGAGGCAAGGTCTCAACTACATCATATCTTATTTATCCTTGCTAATTCATGATTGTGTTGTGTGTGAAGATGGCAATTACATGAATAATGAGTTGGGATAGGAGGGAGCACTCAAGATGGATTGGAGCAAAAGAATTTACATGAGGAACAAGCTTGGTCATATGGCCATGGATGAACAATGGTGTGCAAAATTTTGACATCAGCAGTGGCACACCTCATTTTCTTTCCTCTCTCTCTCTTCAAGCTATCAAATGAGGGTCTGGATGTCTTCTATGTATAGTGTTCACCACAATGGTTATGAACACCAATGATGTAATATGTTTGTGAATCCGTGCACCAAGCACGTTGAGTCTATCATTCCATGTCACCGTCAGTTGTCATTCAGTTAATAATCCCATACCTTCCTAATATTCTATAAGGAACTTGAGGATGAGTTTTCGTTCAGTCATGGGGGTATGATGAGTCTTGATATCAAACCCTCAATATTGGATACGTGATATCGGAGGTGCCAAAGAAATATTAGACATGTGATGTCAGAACTTGTCTCATTGCCTATAAATAAGAGACAGGGGCACCTAGTTTTGGAGTAATTTTTTCTTAGTCCCTTACCCAGACTCTTGTAGGTTTTCCTTTCTAGAGTTAGAATTATTTCTGAGTGCTTGCAG
The DNA here is from genome assembly GCA_015680685.1 of Gnetum montanum. Taxonomy (NCBI): domain Eukaryota; kingdom Viridiplantae; phylum Streptophyta; class Gnetopsida; order Gnetales; family Gnetaceae; genus Gnetum; species Gnetum montanum. The sequence continues at coordinate 142,188 of MNCI01007961.1, forward strand.
TAGGATTCATAAAGTGAATGGATCTTTATTCGAGCATTGTGTACCTGAGCACACCTTGTATCCAAAAATAAAGATGAACTTTGTCATAAACCTTGCAACATTCAGAATAGCTTATTTATTGCATTTAATGTTATTTACAATTATTCAATGCTTTCATTAGTTAATTGATGTTATTTTTATAGAATTATTAATTTTCAACAAGTAAGCACACTGAGCATGACCACTTCAAGCATACATGGAACACTTGGTAACCCAGTAACGACTAGCATTTGGTAATCCCAGTAGTATTACACTGGTTCAGGATGTGTTCGACAAGTGGGAATGGATGTTGGTGTTAGGACTAGCTAGAGCATACTAGATTAGTTAAATTAAATTAATTACTCACTTATTTCATTTCTCCATTTTAAGCACCAGGAACATAAAACATAAAAAACCATAAAAATCACATACCTCAAGTTTACTTAACCATACAATCATGCAGTACAAGTAAGCTTGGGAAGACAATGATCGCATAAACCATCCTTGTTTTGTGAAGGTGCATAAGCACTTAGTCCTTGGAGTTTGACTAGATCATGCATGAACACTCATATTCATATGATTGGACGTAGAGGTACCTTGCCACTCATCACATACCAACCATAATGCTATATGGTTCTTGATGAAAAAATCAATAGTGGGGCCCCATGTCTTACGATGGTTGGTGATCCCCAAAAGTTTAATTTGATGATGATTGATAGAAAGGTGATCAAGAATATGATTACTAACTAGTTTTCTTGGTTAATATGGGATAGCAAAGAGGATGAGGGCCCATTATTTGATTAATATCTTGATGAACTTCTCTTTGCTAGTGCTACTGATATGCAAGCTATCAAAGAATCAAATTCATATGATGACATCCTCTTCTACCTACTTACTCAGGAGATGCCATAGGAATGGGAAAACAAGAAGAAATAATAGTTTCTTCACTAGGTCGAGAAATTCATGGAAAATCAAAGGAAACCTCTATATGAGTTGCGTGGATGGCCTGGTATGATGATGTGTACTTGACATAGATCAACTTCATGGCCTTAGGATGCACATGAAGGCCCTTGTGGGAGCCACTATGTTGGGAGGAGAATAGCCATTAAGATCCTCATGGTAGGGTATTTTTGGCCAATGATCTTCAGGGATGCCCATCACTTCTTCCATTCTTGTGACAAGTGCCAACGAGATGGAGAGATGACCATGCAAATGGAAGGGCTCTAATAGTGGATTCAACCAATAGAGCCTTTTGATATTTGGGGAATTGACTTCATGAGGCCTATAAATCCCATGTTAAATGGAAAGGCATACATAATCATGGTGGTTAACTATTACACCAACTGGGCTAAATGCATTACCATTACTGAGTATTCATCTTCTACGGTGGCACAGTTTATACAACAAAATGTTGGAAATAGGTTTGGTTTGCCACATGCACTAATCTTTGATAATGGAACATACTTTATAGGTGTCACTATTTTAAAGCTCATGCAACATTTGAGGGTTGAACATAAGCTTACAACTCCATATCACCCCTAAGCCAATTGTCAAGCGATGGTCATGGATAGGGAAATAACAAAAATACTAACATGCATAGTTAGTAAATATAAGAAGGATTGGAGTAGTAAACTCAACAATGCTAATTAAGCTTATCATTAAACATGGAAACTTCCTACTGGCTATTCTCCCTATGAGTTAGTGTATGAAAAACTCCCAACTCTTCCTATCTAAACCAAGCTCTGTACACTTTCAATGGCCTATGACCTTGACCTAGATTTAAGTTTAACCTAAAGAGAAAGATTGATGAATATTAACATGATAGATGAAAATCAATTAGTGGTCCTATCATTCAATAATGTGCAGAAGACACATAGTAGGAAACACAATGACCTCAGAATTAGAAAAGTCAAATTTCAACTAGGAGATAAGGTGCTTTATTGGAACCCCATGCCTGTACCATAATGTATGAAATTCAAAATGCTATGGGATGACCCTTATATTATCCATGAAAATTTTTCATCTATGGTCATGATGATTTACCATCATGCTAGCCCAAATAATAGATTATTGATTAACATGCAACAAGTTAAACCTTTCTTGGAGACAAGGATAACTGGTGGCAACAACACCTCAATTGATGACCAAGCATACTCAATCTTTCAAATCTCTTCCTTATGACTTAATTATGGGGGAGATGAGTATCCATGCTAACATTTTGTAATGGCAACTTGGGTTTTCAACTTTTTTGTGTTACATCATTCTTCATACATTTTCCATTTTCTTGAATATTTTTCCTTATTCGAATTTTCTTACATATGTTTTTCTTGATACAGCTATTGATTATTCGAGGTTAATTGAACTATATTGATTGAATTAATTACTTAATGATTGGATTTCATCTTTGAATTATGACATCAATTAATGGGACATTGGTTTTCTCATGATATTAGGCAATGAGCTTATGTCATCCATGGATTCCACTAAACTCCATGGTGTTCTCTCATTTGGAAGGATGAGGTCCTTAATAACAACTTATAAAGATTTTGTGACCTTAGTACTTTCTAGATTTGGAATGAATCAAGTGGAATTAACAAGGGTTTGGCTTTAATGGGGCTTGTCACCTTTTATACCTACCTATTGTCTTGAGTTTTATTGGTATTCTTATCAATTTCTCACCATTCCTAATGTTGACCAATAATAGGAAGCAATGTCTTTGCATGGTGTGATTCCCATGAAAAAAATAACAAATATGAGAATTCATAGCACACCCCTTAGATGAAATCATGGACTACAAGCACTGGTTATGGGGCTAGAAAGACATGTTACCCATGCTTGAAGGCACCCCTCTAACTATGTCCTTCTTCACTTTCTACTTTTCTTTTATTTTCTATTTGGAATGATGAGTGACCTTTGGGAGTGTTCGTGAACTCTAGGGGTCAAATAGTCTAAATGTGTTGATGTGAAATCACTAGAAGTAAAGGGACTTGATTTCAATTAAGGATGGGATAATATTGGGTCACATTAATCACAAAATCCATAGAGGACTTCATGTGACTAGGATGTGAGACTCCATTACCACACTCTCCCTTCTATCATCCATTCTTATCATCCATCATCTTATTGCCTCTTATCATGGTTGATCAATGTGTTTGTTTTGGTATCTCATAATTCTTTTGTGATTTCTTATGTGGATTTGATTTTTAACAATTCATGGCCATTAATCATCCTTAGTGCCTACGGACTCCTAGGTATGAGGACATGAGGCTACTATGGGAAGGATTCACTTGCATACTCCTTAGCCTGGATGATTAAACTTCCTATCTCTTAGTCATTTTGCACTCAAATCTATTGTTCTCCAACAAGAAACATCTAGTCTTTATGCTCCTTGGAAATATACTTTCTTCACAATCTCCTTTCTCAAATCAATTTCACATCATCTTCCATGATTTGTCCTTATTCTAGGCTTTTCTAACTCTTTTTTGGGCTCCAATTTCATCACCAAACTCTTTCCCAATAGTTACATTTTTCATGTGGAAATTTGTCTTAATAGGTTGCATCAACGTAGCCCAATAGATTGATGCATCCACATTAATGTAGCTCAAGTGTTGACGTATTCTAAAAAGTCTATATATATGCACCAACATTTAGCTAGGTTTTCATATTTTCATCATAATGCTAGAGGAGCTTTTGCAATTTTTAAAGCTCAAAGCATCTTCTAAGTGCTATAACTTACAAACCACTTATTCAATTCAACTCGGTCTTCAACCCTATATTTACCAGAGGTAAGCTTTATGTTGTGGGGGTAACAAATCCATGACCTATGATGGAAAATATTTCTAACTCCTTAAAGGTTAACTAAGAAAATAATATTAAATTTCTTATCTCCACCAAGTTAAACCTCATCAATAAAATTGGGTAGCTAAATGAATAAAATATGATTAAAATAAATAATCTACCATGATTACAAGTAACCTAATTGGAACTTACCCAAGAAAAGAGAAAGGTAACAAAAACATTAAGGGTCATACATTAATCACTAATCCTTAGTTATGTTTGTCATCATTGATGATATTAATAAGGGGATCATAAGGTGAAGGATCATTCCAACCAAGGGAGAAGCAGCCAAGAGAAGGAAGGGACTAGTAACTACAATAGTCCCAAGAATAAGAGGCTAAGACCCATGCAATGGAACCTCTTCAGGAAGAACCTAAAGTGGAGTCTATCCATAAGATTTCCATAATAGAAACTATCTAGTCACAACAAGATGAGTTGTCAAGGTCAAGGCCTAATGTTGAGGTCACATTGACTAAGGCTTGCCTGGAAAGAATTCATTCCGAAGAGGTTAAAACTTCAATTCTCTAAGAATTTAACTTTGGTTCCTTCTTAGACTTAGCACCATAGGAAGTCCAAACTTAAACTGCAGGGATCTTCCATGTGGTCCATTCTTTGATCTAGTGGAGAATGGTACATGGGAGAAATATACCTTTTCTAGAATAATTAATAGCGAGATGTGATCATCAAGATTAAGGAAATAATTATCTCTTATTTGGTTAAGGTCATTGTAGAGGCCCTTGGATTTCCTGATACAAGAAAAACTCTTGTGGAGATCTCCACTCAGGCATACCTAGAGGCAAAGAAGAATGGATGAAATAGTGCTATGAGGTGGATCATAATAAATATAGTGCACTCACTAAGGTAGAGTGAGCCTATTTTAACATAGCAACCTATCACCTAAATTCTATGGTGATGCCAATAAGGTGACTAGCTTCTCCACCTGTGCATGTGCCACTCTATGTGGCATGTTCCCTATCAACCTCCCTTAGCTCATATTCCTTGAAATCAAGAAACACTTCAAAGAAAATGAGAGAGGGAGGAAGGCACTTCCCTTCTTATTCTTAATTCAAAAATTTTATTGAAGGGGAGTTATAGCTTGTTATGCCAATGACATGCTTTGCCATGCTTCTGTCACATTCTGGTAGGAGATGATGAAGGACAAAGTAGCTACCAAGTTGCTAGAGAAGGAGCAACAAACACCACCATATATCAATGAGACCACTCTAGAGGCTCATGTAGTTGTTGAATGAATAAGGAAACTTCATGAATAGCTATTGTAGTAACAACAAGATAAGGCAAGTGGTGGGGAGTCATTGGTCTACTAGCCAACCTTAAGCCACCTCAATGAAGTCACCAGAACAATTGGCTAGTTGGAAGAGATTGCCCTACATTTTTCTACACAATGCATGTAGGCATCCATGAGAATGAATCCAAACACTCAATAGGTTATGGTGTTCATCCCTAGATAACAAGGGTTTCCTAAAATCTCTAGGAACATTATGAATTTTTTGGTGTGCCTAGAGGAAGTTAAGGGATCCATTGTCTTGGTGATGCAACACCATGGGTAGGAAACAATAGTGAAAGTCATGGTAGATCATGTGGCCAAAGCCTTAAATGCTCATGTAGTAGCCATGCTTGACATAGATAACTTGAAAGATGTGCAAGCTTTTGTAGGAGTAGGAATTCATTGATTGAATGCAGCCCAATACTGGAAGGTATTATACCAACTAGAAAAAATAAGACAACCAATTATGGAGATCTTTGTTCTTCTAAAAGAGATCATTGCTACCTAGTCAGAGCATCTAGAGACAAAGAATAAGCTCCTCATCACTAATGCCCAACTAGAGATAGCCATAACAAAAAATCATCAGTTGGTTGCCAATGTTGCAAAATTGAGGACCTATCTCTCTCACCTCACCATTCTTAGCTAGGAAATCACTAGAGATGAAGCTTTCCTACAACTTTAGTAGAAATTAAAGGAGGCTCAAAATGCTAAGGAGATGACAATCTTTGATGCATCCCTATTAGAAGCTCTTGTATTTAACATCGATAAGAACTTGGCTCAAGTCCACATATAAAACTTGGTCCTCACAAAGGACATTCACTACTTGTGAAATGTTGAGGAACAAATAGACCATATGATCAAATTTGTGAGACAACAATAGGAGCAGTTGGCTAAGTTAAACCTTGACTTAAGGAGGTTGGTAGTGGAAAATTGAAATATCTCTATGAAAAAGGTCTAGGATGCTTTGCCAAAAATGGCCATCTAGGTAGTCACCTAGAAAAATGAGGTCCTAAAATTTGAACAAGTAAAGAATCACTATGGGAACTAGGTTAGAATCTTCAAAGAAGTTAATGAGAAAGAAACCTAGTTGGCCAAGGCAAAGATGAACGAGGCACTCTAGTAACTCCAATAGAGCCAATGCATGGTAGTTGATCTTTAATGGCCTAAACATATACAACAAGGCTGAGATTTGTCTAATGGAGTTGCAAATAGAGGAGATGATAGAACACATAGAGCTTGCCATCCTTCAATATGCTAACTTGGCCATGTTGATTGTAGGGAGGCTAAGGTTAGAACTTGAAAAGAAGGTGACTAGTTCATAACTCCTTTACAAGGCCAAATCCACGCATCACAAAGAAATCAAGAAAAATTTGGAGACAACCAACGTTGAGATTAATGTCCTTAGGAACTAGTTCACTAATCAATGATTAGTTGCTAAGGACTTGGCCAAAAATATGAATAACCATCATGAGCTATAGAACCTCATCAAGACATTTGATGTTAAACAGAAATAATTCATAGCATGGTTTATGAATGTTAAGGAGTTTTTCCCAGCAATAACTTGTTTATGGGACATTATCATACTAGCCCACATTGATGAAGTTGCATGGATTGTGTATGACCCATGAAGTAAGGAGGAGAAAATGAAAGCATTGCTATATTCTTTCTACCTAACTTTTGAAGCAATAACTACAGAAAAATAGTCTCAACCATTTCCACCACCACAAGCACCGAAGCCTAGTGAAGGTCCTTTAACATGCCAAGAGACTCTTTGACCTTCACTTCATGTTTAGCAACTAGAGGGTTTTATTTTCAATTTTTATAAGGGTGTCCAATTTTGTTATCAAGGATATTCATTTTTATAATTCCATATAACACGACATTCAGAGTTAGTTAGTCAGTTAGAATTAGTTAATCAATAATCCCATATCTTTCCACTTTGTTAAGAATCTTGATCCTAATTTTGTTCAATCAAGGATGAGTTTTCACTTAGTTGTGGGGGTATGATTAGTCATAGACTACATCAATGGGCATGCATAGATGCAATGTTGTCGATGTAGCCTTGTTGATTCATGAGAAGATGCATTGATGCAGTGTCATGTCACACCTATATAAATGCATGTATCGACTACATTTATGGCATGTTATGTCATTAATGTAGCTAAGTTCTTATAGTTTTCTTCCACCAAAGTTAGAATATTTTCTGAGTGCAGGACTTTAAGAAATTGTACAAATCCTTATTCGAGCATCATTGTACCTGAACATATTGATGTAATGACAATAAAGATGAGATTCTTGATATTCCTTGTAGAACTTAGAATAGATTAAAGTTTATTTCATGCACTTTATCATTAATGTAATTTACATTCCTATCCTTAGTTAATTAATACTTCTAATAAAGAACACATAAGTACGACCACTTCAAACATACTATTTAATTCTTGGTAATCCTAGTAGTTGCTATTGGGTACACCTAGCAATAGATACTTAGTAACCTTGTGGTGTTAATACAAGTGTAGGATGTGCACGAAAAGTGGGCCCAGATGCTTATGTTAGGCTAGTTAGCTTAGGAATCATTAAATAGTTAAGTAGTTAATTTTTCAATTAATTATATTTACTTCAACACTTAAATTAAATAAATAAAAATATAAAATGTAAATGAATATCATATGCCTTGGTTCACACTTAACCATACAATTGAGCTTACACAAGTAAAAGCTAAAAAGACAATGATTATATTTCCCCAAGTCACTATCTTTGTCTATAAGCACACTTAGCTGCTAAGTCCACAAAATTCAACCTGATCACTAGTGTACTCTTGTGATTTGTAAGGTTGGATAGAGGGACTATTTTCTCATTACTATCAAATAATTTTCAATTTTAGAATGGGAGGTTATGATCAGTAAAATTACTTTATTTAATGATATTTTTATATAAAACAAAGAGCTAGTTAACAAAATGGATTCTACAGTTACTCATGCATTGAAACATATCTATATTTTGGCTAAGAGGATATTTTATTTTAATGAAAATCAAATCTTTGGATGGACTATTCTTTTCTCATAAGTAAGAAATAAGATTTCATGGCTAAATCTTTTATGATATCTACATGTGAGCAAGATTTATGAATTGAATCTTCTATTAATTTTTATTCATATAGAGATCTTAAAACATTCCATTCAAAAATTTCATTCCTTATTCATAAATCCTAAAATTTGATATTTCATAAAGGGAAAAGATCCTCTAGGCCAAAATTTTTCAGGCTATCATATTAGCAATATATAGCTAAGCTAGTTGTAATTAAAGAATGCTTAAAGTAAATAATTTTTGATACTACAAATTAGAAATTACAAATCATTTATATAAATCTTAAAATATTATAAACATAAAATTTATTAATGCAAATAAAATTATTGATAATAATTTCTAGTTTCCAACCATGTTCCTAAGTAATAGGATGTAGGGACAATTTTATCTTCTTCTCTTTTATTTTTCCTCATCCACGTGGGACAATTCTCAACTTTTTTTCTCTACTATTTATTGCTTTATAAATAAATTTCATAATTTTATGTTAGAATTATTCTATGGGGCTACCAATTTCATCACTATTGGATCTTCCTTGTAAGCCTCTTATTGGCTTTTCCTCACAACAACTATAATTCTGTTATCATCCCAATCTTCGTTAGGCTTTTGATGAGTGGTATAGTAGACCCTATGCCCAATCATACATATCACATGAATTTATGTGCAATCTGGTTGTATTTTGTAGACTTGGGCTAATACTGTGACATCCGAAAATGTTGGTGGCTGGAACACTGAGAGGTCCATGAACATACAGCCTAACCCTAAATTCGTGCGAGGGCTTTGCAAGAGAAAATGGAAACAAGGTGTCTTGAACGGTCTTGTAGATCAAACAAGGACTTATGTCATGTTAAAATGACCATGTGAGAAGATTTTATACCACATTACGTATGGGCATTGGGTCTAGGAAAGCTAGAGCATAGCAGGGTGTCCCGGCCTAAGAACTATGATGTAAACATGCAAATATGTTTGAAAAGTAAGAGAGTACAAGCATTACGCTAAATGCCAAAGAGAAATGCTTGAGAAATGCAAAAAAATTTGAGAACAATGGTGCACCACCCCAAAAGAAGGAGCATAGCTAATTCATAAAGGTATACACAGTGTACAATAGGCATAGTGGGAGTGCAGTCATAGCCTTGGTGGTGTTAGACTATGAAGTCTAGTGCTCACTGTTGAAACACCATGAAATTTCAAGACCTCGATGATTCATCAAGGTATTGAAGTTTAGGCAAGGATTTCCACAAGTACAGCATCAAGACATCCGAGCGATGGAAGTACCAAAAAAAGTTGCACATCTCAACAAGTTTTTCAGCTGAGGGCCTACTACGCTATGCTACACAGCTCAGCATAGTAGACTTCAGGAGGATAGAACAGAACAAGGGATGCACGGTGAAAACACTTCAACTTTGCAAGTTAACCATGCTTCAAAACCTTAACTTTTTGTATGATACGTCATGTTATGCTATGCAGCATAGCATAGCGTAACTCAAGTAGCATAGTTGATATGGCCACAACAACAAGGATAACAAAATTCAAGCAGTAGCAGTCATTACGCCATGATACACTTTAGAGTGTAGCATAGCGTAGCATCACAAGCTTTAGCTGCAACATGCCAGGTCAATGACATTCTATGGGCCTAGGACACGCGTCATCTAAACCACATTCTTCTCCTAATACTAATCCTATAAATACCTTGGTGGACAATGCTCAAAGGGTTGGTTGGCGAAAAAAAAAACAAAAGGAGTTGGCAACAAAAATTTGAGGTAGTTGATGAAAGTTGGCATCAACGATGATAGAGAGAAGATTTTTGGCCAGAAGTTGCAAGTTAGCAAACATTTTGCTTTGAGATTGACTTCCTTGTGCCCAGATTGGCTAGTGAAAAAAGTAGATCAGCCTTTTTCTTGTTTAATCTTTAAATAGCTTCTTGTTCGTGGTGGATACTTCGTCCAAACTAGAGTCCACCTACAAATCCTGTTCTATTCATCATATTTGTCCATAAGATGGATCCCAGATCTTGGGATTGTGCATTTTCTAAATTTAATTCATTGCATCCTGTTTACATTGATTTTTACAGTTGCTTTGCATAGTTTACATCATTTTCATTACCTTCAAGATCTAATCTTGAAGTAGATCTCATTTTCTCATCAATTGGTATTATGACCTCATATCCAATCGTCATCTTGTTATATGATCATTAACAAATTTACTGACCAAGTAAGTCCCTGTCTGATCGACAAGATCGTTCAAGGTAGCTTGGATTCGTTTTCTCCAGCATGGCCCTCACATGAATTTGGGGTTGAAATTGTGTATGCGGAAATCCTCTTAGTGTTTCTAGCAACTGAAATTTTCCATTGTTACAGTTTTTTGGTGCTAGAAGGAGGTCCTAAACCTCTAATTTGCATTTCATGGGTAGTCCTATAAGCTATCTGTATCCATTATCAACTAGCGTAAATGTGATATCTTCGTGGTTGTTTACGTGATTGTGTGGTATAGATCGGTCGCTCTGACAATTCCTCTGGAATCCAGTAGGACAAAAAGCCCACGCTTGCCTTTAGCCTACTTTTGCCTTTTTGATCTTTATCACTGTTAGTATTACCTTCTAGCTATGTAGAGAATGGCTGTGACAACCACCACCATTTCCATCGCTAGTCTTGAAAGTCCCTTGGCGATGCAGGCTATGCCTGCTATTGTCAAGCCACTAACCAGTCTGGTGCAGCCACACCGGTCCCTCAGGATTCAAACAAAAAGAACTTGATGGGCATGCTCAACACATGGAACATTACAAATTCCTTTGTGCCAAACTTATGGTGAATCTACCTATGTACCCATGGGAACTCGAAGAGAAATGCGAATACGAGTTCATGTACTGTAACAGGAAGGAATTTGTTCCTTCACCTAATGCCTCCATACCCTTGATGGACCAGCAACAGTGGATCTTGGATCAACTATTAATGGGTAGGGCATCAACGGAACAACGAGACATGGTGTTCCCTGATGAAGCATCCCACAATGGATAGGAGGACCTAGATTTCCACTTCGAGGAAAACAATCATGCTAGCTTTGTTATGGCTCCTCCCTCCATAGAGTCCCATCCAAATCTACTTTTTATGGTCACTATGCCTTTATGGTTGTCTACCACCAACCATGTTGTGCATTCATCACATCACCATTTCTTCTCTCCATCTTCCTTTCTGGATGTCATCCCTTCACAGTCCATTCCTCCACAGTCACAGTCAACCAACCCATCGCATCATGTACTTATGCCTATGTTACCATATGTGCACATAGTACCCACTTCACAATTATACAAAGCTTTTGCATCCATCCCAGCTTTTTCTCCTGCTCCACCATCAGTGATAGGACCCGCCCCTACCACGTGGTGGGATCCACATACGTCACCCCCTATTGCATAGCCTACACAGATGTCCCATCTTCCTCATCATCAACACCAAGTCCCATAGGCAGTATATCCAACTATAGGGTTATTTTCTATGCCACTGGCTATGCAAATAGTGTATCCTATGGCACAATCGACAGTTGTCGCCCTACCTGCACCACCTACTGGGTGGTGGATGACATAGGTGGTACTGCCTGTAGGGATAGTTTCAACAGCATCACCCACAGGCCATGCTACTGCTTCTATCCCACCAGCAGTCGTGGCTCCATCTGTTATTCCACAACCAACCTCTTCATCATTGAGTCTAGATCAAGACTTCTAGCTTATTCAGACCCTTACCAAAGAGGTTAAATGCCTCAAGGTTGCCAGTTCTGATACATTACAGATCATGGATTTCTACTATGATGATCCTATCAGTCTGGCAGTTCCCATGTTATCATTACCTCTTGGGATGCCACTTTCCCATTTCACAAGATATAATGGAAAAGGAAATCCCAATGCTCATCTTGTTATCTTCAGGTTAGAGTCATTGTTGCTACAACAATGGCCACATACCATTATCTATGTTTTTCTTATGTCCCTAATGGGTAAAGCTTTGGATTGGTATCATGCACTTCCACACTCTTCCATCTAGACCTTGGAAGAGCTGCTGACTTAGTTCATAACCTATTTCAAATACAACCTGAAACTAGAGGTCACGCTGGACCAATTAATGGGAGTTAAGTAGGATTTGCTTGAATCAGTCCAAAAGTTTATACAACGATGGAGTGCCACCTTGAATGAAATCCATGAGCCCATTGTAGAGGCCCATCTGTTGGAAATTTTCAAGGTTGCAGTCAATGACTTTATTAAGTCTAAACTATATTATCTCACTCCCTGCTCACTTAGCCAAGCCTTCACTCAAAGTAAGAGCATCCAAGATGTGATAGAGGCTACCAAAGACCCAGTGTGTATGACCTATAAAAATTCCCACAACAAAAGAAAAGGCAAGGGCAAGGATGCAGCAACAACAGTAGCATCCATGGCCCAAGAGGCCAAAAACAAAAATGACAACAAAAAGACAGCTACGATGCTTGCTGAGGCTACAGCTAGCTCAAACAATGCCAACCAAAAAATAGCATCCGCTCCTGAGACATCGCCTCAACTGAAGCCTAATTTCGAGCATCAGGCCACTCAAAATATACGGCTCTACCTGGTAAGGCTTTAGAACTTCTAAAGAAATTGCTAGGAATTGGTCAAATTCAACACAATAAGGTGTCTAAGGAGGCTCTAAAATGCCACAGACAGCATTGTAAGTTGCTTAAGAATTCCTCCTTGGCCTTGCCAAATGAACCACTAGTTCCCAAGAGCTTCAAGCTGGACTATTTCTGTGACAACCACCAGCTATGTGGTCATGGCATCGACTACTGTTGGACCTTGAAAGATGACATTCAATGCATGATCGACCAAGGTAAGCTGATCCTTGACAACAGTAGGTTAGTTCATCCAGAAAATCAGTCTATGCATGTGTAATAAGACCTATTGAATGCAAGTAATGCAGGGCACACTATCAACATGGTAAGTATGGATGGTGATGGCCCAGCATCGTCACAGCAACCCTTTGTGCTACGCATGCCTCCTCGTTCACCTTAGATGACAAACCCATCAACATCAACGATCATGGTGTAGCAACAACCCTTTGTGCTCTAAGTTCTACCTTGAACATCTATTCTATAGCCAATTTTCATTAAAGTCATGGTCTAGCCTATGCCCAAACCTAAGGCACCCTTTGTCATCAGGGTGCTAAAGCCATTAGCTACTCCTGCTACATAGGGGAAAACGTCTAAGTCAATGCCCCAACCTCAACCCGCAGGGAGAGGAGAAGGGCCTATGATAGATAAAATAGCCAAGGACCATGTTACGCTGGGGTTTCCTAAGCCTACCTCTTTGGCCTCGGTGCCCTTGGCTTCTTATTCCTCTAAAAAGGACAACGTTATGTAGATGCCACCATCTTCTCCTTACCTAAGAAAATACAGCCCTCAACCAAAAACCCCTCCTCCCTAAGAGATTCATCTCCTAGGACGAATGGAAGAAGAGAAGGGCAACAAACAACTAGACCGTGGGCATAATCTCATTAATGCTTTTATGCAAGTTAAGCAGGCTCTCAAATATAAAAATACAACATTGAGCCTGTATGACTTGCTGATGACATCCCAATTGCATCGTGAAACCATGGTTCGCATCCTAGCATCCATACCAGTGGATGAAAAATTTCCAATAAATGAAGAAGCAATCCCTTCGATTATGCTTCCCCCCACTGCTGAACAACCTTGGCCTTTCCAACGGACATTCCATGATGAGTACATTAAGGATGACCTCAAAAAGGGTCAGGTGAAAATAGCGACCATGTTCATTACTATATGGGTCAACTAGTACAGGATCTGGAGAGTACATGTAGATGACGGGGCCACTGCCAATGTCATTCCATTTCCCATAGTTGACAAACTAGGCTTGATCAACTAGATCAATCCCACGATGATGTCATGCTTAAAGTCGTTTAACGGGGCACAGGTGCAAGTTAAGTGAATTGTATAGATCAACCTCATAGCAGGGGATCAATTCCCTACAAATGCAGTGTTCATCATGGTCGAGGAGATGCCTGGCTTCAACCTAATCTTGGGAGGTCTTGGTTGGCTTAGCTAAGGGCCGTCTCATCACCCATTCACCAAGAGATCCACTTGCCCTATGTGGGAGGGAAAGTGATCATCCACAGTGATAAGATGACTCCTCAAGCTATCAACAACGTGGAGATGGAACAGGGTTCGGAGATTGAAATCCTTGAAGATCAAACCCCTATCCAAATAGTTGAATAGGTCGACTTAGTGGCCAATGAAAGCTTGACTTGGGCTGAATTACCCTTCTAGGAAGGGGATGATAGTGTAGGGGAGTGGTGTACTAAGCCTCCTCATCCATACATGTTACCAAATCTAAGAATGATCAAGAAGAAACTACGGAACTAACAAATAAACATGTTAGTGTAGCATGTTACATTAGTCCACACTACTTACTGCTATGCTATTTACATTCTTTATCATTTCATATTACATCATCTACCATTACACTTCTTCACTACTAGCCCAAAATGGCCTTAAACTAGTTACAACCTTCTATGGCCTAAAATTGGTAATTTTTTTTATTCTTTTCCATGTGTGATGGCCCAACCTAAAATGACCTTAAACTATTGCTGACCTAAAATGGACTTAAACTATCACTAGTCCAAAAAGGCCTTAAACTAGTTATGGCCCGAAATGGCCTTAAACTATCATTGGCCCGTAGTGGCCTAAAATGTGTAGCCTTTCCGACAAAGCATTTTTCTTCATAAAAAACAAAATTAAAACCTTTCTTTCACAAACAGAATTAACTGAATTAAAAACAAAAAATAAAAAATGTTATTCTTTATTGCCTTTTATTAAAAAAAAATAGTTCCGTAGTTTACAAATCCATCAAGTGAAAGAATAAAACAAAAAAAAAATCTTTGACCAGTATTGCTACGCTATACATCCTCCTTATTACCACCTCCATCTGCTTCACCCCACATCCACTTCATGAGGATCTTCTCATGAAGATCTTCTTTGAGCAGATCCTCTTCATGGGGGTGATATTCTCTGTGAGGCTTCTCCTCATGGGGATCCTCTTCGTGTTGATCCTACAATTTAACATGAGGCAAATGTTAGCATCGCAATCAAAATCATGTGTAAGAAAAATACAATAGTTTCACAGCTTACCTATGATGGTCCTACGTGAGCCACGAAAGGAATTTGTTCCAGGTTGACTAACAGGCGTCGCATAACTTGTCCTCAGTGAGATCTACCCAAGGGAGACACTCACTATCACTTGTGGCCTCCCCACCAGGGAGAGTCATCTCTCTCTCAAGGGAGACACTCACTATCACTTGTTCTTGGAACTGCTCATATGCTCCAGAAGCATCGATGACATCGAGGAATAGTCGGAGGGACAACGCTTCAACTACGGAATCTATGTAATGTCGATGGTAGGCAAAACATTCCTATTTATACATGTGTTTATGATTTTCTTGTGCTTGGCCCCATTCCTGGACCCTCGCGGTGAAGTCCTTCTAGCCTTGGTTCTTCTGGGCTAGGAGATCCATTTGCATTTGTTGCTCGATCAGCTCATGGTTGGCTTGAACGTTGTTCCTGATGATCGTCCAATAATGGATGTAGTCAATCATAGCTGACCACTAATTCCCATCATTAGTATCCTAAGCCTATAGAAATTCATTCCTAGACTCAAGGTCCTCCATGCTGGTAGCTAGGAAAAGTTTCTCTTTCTCTGCTTTCTGCAACCTCTTCTAGAGATCTTCGTTGACGTTCTGACTCTCCCATAGAGAACAGGCTGAGCGCAATGCACATTTATGCATCTCATCCTAAACATGGCATGGAACTTCGGTCATCTTTGGTGAGGGTTTAAGGGCAGCATCTACATTGATAGGCTCTTTGGGATCCCATTTGAGGTGAGATGCTGTAACACGAAGATGACAGTTATACGTGGTAGGATGACATAATGTGACAGTTTCAACAATTCCTGCATAACAACAGTGATGTACCGATCTTAGGATCGATTCACTCCAAGTGACCGATCATATCATTAACAATTCCCTCCATGAATTTGTTGGAGGCCTCAGCCCAACCTTGAGTAGGGGTTACTAATGAAGGTGCACCACTGTTATCAAAAGTGCCTACTATGCAAAAAAAAAAAAAACGATTTAAACATAATACAATAGACAAAGGAAAAATTTGAGATGCTACAACAACGCAAAACTCCTATCTAGCAAACCCTTAGGGGTAATAGTGAGAGGATTGTCCATCAAGGAAAGGTTAAGCAAGTGGTCAAACTCACCAGCGGCGAACTGCTCCTCCCTTTCCACCCCATCCAAAAGGGCCACGACATCTCCTACGCTCATCTTCCCTTTAGGCATAGGAGCTTGCATACTACCCACGTTGTCAACAGGGGCATCCTTTTCTAAAACTGGGGCCCGTTCCCTATCCTGTAAGACTACGAACCTTGTTTTAGGGGTCAGTCCCTCCACATCTTTTCCTCTTCCTGTAGAATGCATAACAGTTAGCATAACTTTACTCACTTCTCATGAGTGCTACGCGATGAAATGATGTCTATACGTAGCATAATATACATAAACTAATCATGTATTACTCTACTTACCAGCTGAGGTATTGCTCCTATAAAACTTAATGTGTAGTTTCCTCCCCTCTTTACCGGTTGGGCCGAGAGAATTCATGGTTGAATGACATTTTTTCAGCTAAACCGATGAGGCTACTATTTGTGCTACCAAGCACTTCCCCTTTGATGCACTACTGATGTTACAATGGGAGGCCCCACCCACACTGTCTCGGCCTTGGAGGGCATGCACCACCCGATCCCTAGTCATTATTGAAAATGACTCCCTGATACCTTCAGGAGGATCTTGAGATTGGACAATTCGGAAGACCTGGCAAACCCATAGCTTGGAGATCTGGTTATGATCCTCCTGTACATAGAATCCATCCTTGTGAACCACCAAGAATTTAGAAAAATCTCACAAACAAGCTATGAAGATGGAAAATTGCATGTTGAAACGGGACTTAAGCTTCTCGCGAAGCTTGACCATTTCAGCCTGCAGGCCTTCAGCAAGGTGCTTGACCTAGTTATATCATGTCCCCTCTTTCATAACCTCCTGCATGATCCAAGCCTAATCTATTCCAAGGATTTTTCATTGGGAGAGTAGCTTAGGGAAGGCATAAGCATGGAAGAGGGGGTAAATGGTGCCAGCCACCTCTAGCTGGATCTTCTCAGCGTAGATGCCTTTCTGCTCTTTTTTAGCCCCTAGCCACTCCTCCATGTCCTTTTGATGTTTAGAACTCTTTTTGGATTTCTCTCCCACTAGGAGGCCATTAGAAGGAATGCCAAAAAATTCAGCAAACAATTAAGCATTAATATCAAAACTCAAGCGCACGTTACACACACATGTGTGAAAATGCTTAGCTTTTTCACTAAAGGAGTCAACTAGGACCAAAATTTTAGCTACCGAGACATTGGAGGTTACAGCTAGAAACAACTCCATCAGTCCAGCTTCCTGGAGGTTATTGATTATGGTAGCTGGGGCCACTCCATGGCAAAGCCAACGTTGCACCTTATTTATGTCACCATAGCAGAAGAAGATGGTGGCTACGTAATGGCAAGAGGCTATCATCATGACCTCTAGCAATTCTTTAACTATAAACATAAAATAAAAAAAAATAGGTTAGACAAAATAACAAAATAATAAAATCTTAAACACTATTTTCATCCCTTAGGATCACACAGTTGATCAAGGTAGCATAACTTATCGCATCTAAAAGGCAAAGGAAATGGTGGGAAGTTCACTTGCACATCTTCAACGGTGATGGGATGGTCCAAAGTCCACTCCCTATCCAGCCATCTAGAGTCTCTACACCTGACAAAGAATTTGGCATACTGGATAGGGTAGTGTTAGATTTCAAATCCTAGTTGTCCTAGGACACCAGCACGCACGTTGCTGATGAAACTAAATTCCTTTCTGGCTGTTTCGGCCATGGATAACATGTCTGTATCACCTTGGAAAACCTTTTGCATCGATGAATAACCTATGCCACAAAACATAGAAAACTTTTTACATCTAACACAAAATCAGATTGTAGTTAACAAATCATAGCACCTTGACAACACTTACCCATTGACATAATACACAGTGCTAGGTAGGTTCTGAAAATAGGTGATGAGATAATGAGCTATGAACAACATGTTGTAGGCATGATAACAATTAAAATTGGGCATCTCCCAGATCCAGGATAAGTGCTTCAAACCCTTGACACACTGTTCATGGTCCCTCCCACCTATGGCCTCGATTGACCCAGCCACCAGAAATGTTAAGATGCTCTGTGTCGACCCAACCAACAGTGTTTTCAAAATGGCACCAACCATCTCTACCAATAGATGCAACCAAACAATTACGCTAAAGTTATGCAACAAAAATTGCAGGAACTCCCATGTGCCCATTTGAAACCAAACCACCTCTCCCCTTACACGAACATGAGGAGGAATGTTGGCCACGGGGACATTTAGATAGCATAGAATGCCCACAATGTCCAGAACGATCAGGATGGGATTTAGCATGACCCTTTACAATAAAACACATTACCATTAGAAAATTGTTTAGACATGCTAACAATGCCAAAAAAATGGAAAAAGCTCACAAGAATCTGTTACACAACACTGAGGTTCTCGCTACATTAACTCCCAGAAAATTGCATGTTACACTATAGATGCACTACCAAACCCGTCCAAACCATTACAATGGTATAAGGTCTATCTCTGAAAATAGTGATAAAGGTAATGTGGCATATTTCCCTAGCGTAACATGCAACCATTACGGGCAAGATAGCGAAACCCCACTTGACCAGTTATGTGTTGTGTTTGTACAACATTACCCACGATCACCCAAACCCTTACGATGGTGCAAGGTCTGTCTCTGACAACGACGATAGGGGTAATATTACAAACTCCCATAGCATAACTAGCATAGGCAGGTATCAACACCCAGTGCAGTGCACATTTTCAAAAAAAAAAAAATACAAATTACAGCACAATGACAGCGAAAATGACCCAATGCATATATCACATAATGAAGGTGAAGAACGACTTACTGGGCAAGTGGAGTAACCTCCCAAGTTTTGACTCGCGCCTTTGAAATTTTCCCTAGAATTTGCTATCCTTCACTGATCCTGGCCAACTTGGCATGTTTGTGTTAAGTCTTTGATAACATTGTTACACCTAAATAACCTTTACGAAATCGTCAAATTACACGTTCCTTTTGCTTTAGCCTAACTCAACTTTGCTACACTTGCAGTTTACCTTGATGAAGAACCATCTACTTATAAGCATGATGGTGAAAACTTGATGTTGTCATGTCCGATTAGCGCAGAACCTTCCCAAAGTGCAGTAATGTCAGTGTGACATGAAGCGTAAAGATCATGCCATTAATCTCATAGATATCACATTAACTATGGTCCAAAAGGCCCTAAACTAATGCATAGCTTATCGTCTCGTAATCTGGTCGCATTAACTATGATCCACAAAAACCATACACTAGCTATTTTGCCATAATAGACATACCACAATATACTTTTAGCCATAGTCCACGAGGAATTTAAGCTAGCACTTAGGAAACCTTGCTATTTTCTTACAAACTCTGTGTATTATAACGGTCTGCTAAGACCTTAAACTGGAAGCCTTTTTGACACGTACCTCTAAAGCCTTGTATTATTTCATCATGTTGACAAAAACAATTTAACTACTCCCTTTCATAACTATTTTATAGGTTGGTTTTCGAATGGAAGAAGCTTTGCTTGCACCCCTAGACCTAACAGGCCCATACTGGGAAACCCTTAGAAAACCTAATCTTGCCATGATAGGAACTGACGCCTCCTCCTGTGACATAACCATAGTAGCCTTAGAAGTATCCCCAGATTGGCCAAAACATTTGGCCCGAACCCTAAACCTAGAGGTTGGTGATGTGACCGAGGATCCCCTCACTGAGATCTTTGTGGTTACACACAAAGGAGAAAAAAAAACTCTGAAGGTTAGTTCTCTCCTTGACCAACAAACATAGAACGATGTGTCTTGAGTTCTCCAAGATAATGTTGCACTATTTGCATGGTCGTACAAAGATATGATAGGTTTAGATCCATGACTAATATAGCACAACATCGTGTTAGACCTACATATCAAAGTGGTTAGACAGAAAGCAGGGAAGATTAAGCCCAAAATTGCATTGGCAGTGGGTGATGAAATCAGTAAATTATATCAAGCTGGTTTCATTCGCGCGGTTGATTACTTAGATTGGGTGTTAAACATCATTGTCATTTCTAAGAAAACGGGAGGAATACGCATCTGTATAGACTTTCACGATCTGAATAAGGTAACAATTTCCCATTACCGAGTATTAATCAACTTATCGATATAATAGCTAGACACTCTTTACTATCCTTTATGGATGGGTTTTTGGGATGCACTCAAATCCGTATCAACCCAGAACATCAACTGACTACAACATTCATGACCCCTTGGGGAACTTTCTATTATACCATGATGCCTTTTGGGCTAAAAAATGCTGGAGCAACTTATCAACATGCCATAATGTATATATTTAGTGATTATCTCTTAGAGAGATTGAATGACTATGTAGACGACATAGCTGTTAAATCTAGGTAGTTGGTAGATCACCCAGAATATTTAGAGTTAATCCTTAGACAATGTCTCAAGCATGACCTACAACTCAACCTAAGAAAATGTGTGTTTAGAGTCAAAACCGAATGCATGTTGGGGTTTGTAGTATCGAAGGCTAGCATATGAGTCGACCTTAACAAGGTTAGGGCCATCATTAACCTAGCACCACCTACAAACCTCAAAGAACTACGTGGGTTGCAAGGTAGGTTACAGTTTATCAGAAGGTTTATCTCGAAGTTAATAGATAAGTTACACCCCATGCAACATCTACTTAAGAAGGGAGTTAACTTTGAATGGACCAAGGACTGTCAACATGCTTTTGATAACTTAAAGAAAGAGCTGTTACATTTACAAAGGAATTAGCCCTTCTACATCTACCTGGCAAGTTCAGATATGTCCATAGCTACGTTGTTGTGTCAAAAGAGGGACGATGGGTCGGAAATCCCTATCTATTATATAAGTCACGCTCTATTTGCATACAAAACAAGGTACAATGAAGTAGAGCGTAACTGCTTGACTTTGGTTTTCATGCTCAAGAAATGTAGACACTATCTTTTTCGCAACCATGTTAACATAATTTGCAAGAACAACATTCTATGATCCATCACAAATAATTTATACAAGAGCAGTATGATAACCCAATGGAAAGCCATAACAACAGAATTTGAATTACACTACGTTGGCCAATCTTCTACAAAAGGCGAAGTGATAGCCAACCAACTTGTAGCATCACCTATTAAAGATCAGACGACGATAGAGCCTGAATTTCTAGACAAACATGTACATAGTTTAAGCCATGTATCAATAGGCCTCAAAGTGAAATTACACTTTGATGGAGCTTCAACTACCAAAGGTGGAAGTGCCATCGTTGTCATCATGCCTTCCCCTGAGGATGTTCACCCATTGGCTTACCACCTAGCATTTCCCTATATGAACAATGTGGAAAAAATCGAGGGTCTCCTCACGGAACTATTAGCAGCTAGAGAACTGAAAGTTCAACACCTGGCAATTCGAGGTGATTCAATGCTCATTGTCAATCAAATCATAGAATTCTATGCTAGCAAAGCCATGCATCTACAACCCTATTGCAATATGGCTAAATATCTTTTGAAACAATTCATAATGATTGACGTCCGACATGTGTTGTGTAGTGAGAACACCATAGCTAATGCACTAGCTATGCTACCTATAAATGTTACACCACATTTGTTCACCACCTTGCCCGCTTTAATGATGGAATGTATAGATCTTGTCATCCAAGTAGTGCAAATCTCTTCTTTAAGTGCGGAAGGAATGCCAAAATGGTACTACAACATTAAAACCTACCTTGTACATGGAGAACCACCACACAAGTTGACACCTGCATAAAAGGACACAATCTGTGAGCGTGCTAGGCAATACATCATCATCAGTGACAACACTCTATGTAGATGCTCCTTTGATGGGGTATTGTTAACCTGCATTAATAATGAACAAGAACAAAGGATAATTAGTGAAGTCCATGAGGGATTATGTGGAGGCCACATAGTCCCATGATCCATGGCTGCTAAAATCAGACACTTAGAGTATTACTGGTCATACATGGAATGAAATTGCCTTACCAAAGTTAAGACATGTGACACATGCTAGCATTACGCAAATCTAATACACGTGTCATCAACTGAGTTGCATACCACATAGATCACTTGGTCATTCCAACGATGGGGGCTAAACATCATAGGTCCCATCACGCCTAAGTCTTCTACAGGACATAGTTTCATTATCACTACCATTGAGTACTTTACAAAATGGATTAAGGCTATTCCCCTATGAAAGACTACATCTCATTAGGTTTGTCATTTTATCATGGATAACATAGTAACAAGGTTTGAGCTTCCCATGACTATTGTGACCGACAATGGGCCACAATTTAGTAGTACCGAAACCAAATCTTTTTGTAATAACCTTGGTATTAAGCAATATTTTTCCTCACCATATTACTTGCAAGAAAATGGTCAAGTGGAAGAAACAAAAAATATGGTTATCAATTTATTGAAAATAATGCTCAGCAGCAACAAGAAATGATGGCATGAGCAAATCCTCTATGTGCTATGGGCCTATCGTATGACATGTAGAATAGCTATGAGTAGGACATCATATAGCCCAATCTACGGATTTGAAGCAGTGTTGCTCTTTGAACTACAAGTTTCCTCATTGTAGAGGGTCGTCTCCATGGTTATAAATGAGACTCAACACAACAAGTCTAGGATCATGGACCTAGACTTAATAGATGAGAAGTGCATCCAGGCACTTAATAGCATCGAAAAATATCAGGACAGGCAAAGGCAGAAGCATCATCACAACCTGCATCAGTGACCAATGAAGAAAGGAGACTTTTTCCTTAAAGCTATTTGTGAACCAGTGAGAAAATTCTCTACAAGCTGGGAAGGCCCCTTCTTGGTCATCAAAGCATATGACAATGGAGCATTTAGGCTAGCAGACATCAACGACTATGAGCTTGCAAACCCAGTGAATCATATGTAACCTAAAGCAGTACCACATTTAGACATCAGCTCAGCTAGAACACAAGGTAACAATCATCTGTTATGATGTAAAACTGGCTCTGTAACAAACATTTGCTATGATATAAAACTGGCAGTGTTGTACATGTCTACTACGACGTAAAACTGGCAAAGCTTTCAACTGTCCAACATGATGTAAAATTGGCAAGGTAAGCATCCATCTGCTGAGATGTTAAACTAACAAATACTTTTCCCTGGGTCATGACATAAAATTGACACCCACAACATGGTCTGCTAGGACCATAAACTAGCTCTTCCACCATCCTCTACGATGTAAAACTAGCACACTTTGGTCTACCCAGTTATTAAACTAGGACCATGGTTTGCTGGGACTTAAAACCAACAATGATGGTCTACCAGGACTTAAAACTGGGATTTGCTAATAGACCATCAACAAAACAAGTAGGTCTGACCATATTTGCACAACATCCCCATCAGATAGAATGGGTAGGACATTGGAACAAACATAATGTCGCTACCCTCGACATTCTACTAATTCCTCGAATATGCCGAAGGGCATACTACTGACCCCTCGAAGCTGTCACCACAATGGTTGCTCAACAATTGTAGCTTCCAAGATCAGCATTGCCAGTTGGAGCCCCAAGGAAACTATGATCACCCATAGCCTTGGTTACCTCTAGCCGCCATCATCATCAAGGTCTGCTTCTCAGATTCATCTAACTAGCTCTTTGGCTAGTTAGATAGATAAGATGAACCTGGCTCTTGATGGCAAATTCCTGAGCCGCAATGTCAACAAAGGGACCCTTACCTTTTTCGCTATGGTCCCCTTTTCATGGTGCGTGCTCCCCTTTCCACTTCTGATTGCACTTGTTTCAACAACCTCCCTAGCAGTTAGGATAGTTACTTTTGTTCTTTGTTCTTTTTTAAATTTTGCAGATTACTTGCTACAATAGCGTTGTTCAAAGATGCATTCACTAGGAGGGTGAGGCATCACAGTGTTCCGAGGTGGCTGCTTAGAATAGCTTGACTACTTGGGAGTGCAAACCCTGCCTTTCCCCTCTAGACACCTTACCTTACTTTTTCCCTCTCTTATCCTTGCAACTATCCTTACTTTCTCCTCCCATTTGTGCAAGATGTAAATGTACTGGGAGCTTATCGCACATGATAACCACCATGTCCATGAACTAGCGTAACACAACTCGCCTCATGGACTGCATCTGTAGGCAAACTAAAACCCTATATAGATGTAATGCAGCTTGTCAAAAAAATGGGAAAAGCCAAGAAAAATGGATGAAACGCAACTCGTCCAGGCCATATGGGCATAACACAACTCGCCCAGGCAAGTCCCACATATATAGTGTAACAACATAACCTCTCATGAAAACACCAGCAATAATTTATCTAATAACATGTTTGCAAGGTATCCTACTCACACTTGCATCTTTTCCAAACCTCTCTCCCTCACACTTGTAAAAATCCTCTTTTGCTCCTTATGCTCCCAACCTTCGCACTTCCAAGTTTGAGAAAGAAACATTCGAGCAGCAGCTGACAAAAGGTGTTGGTGTCTTTACCTCTATGCTATTTTTCATTCTTTGTTGACGTCTCTCAGGCAAGCCCTCCAAATGTCAACAAAGATGGGCCATTAAAACATTGTGAAATTTCAAGACCTCAATGATTTAGCAATGTCTCAAAGTTTAGGCAAGGATTTTCACAAGTGCAGCATCAAGACATCCGAGTGATGGAAGCACCGAAAATAGTTGCACATCTCAACAAGTTTTTTGGCTGAGGGCCTGCTACGCTACGCTATGCAGCTCAGTGTAGTAGACTTCAGGAGGACAGAATAGAACAAGGGATGCATGATGACAACACTTCAACTTTGCAAGTTAACCATGTTTCAAAACCTTAACTTTTTGCGTGATACGCCGCGTTATGCTATGCAGTGTAGTGTAGCATAACGTAATGCGGCGTAGCGAAGCGTAATGCAAGTAGCACAGTTGATATAGTTGCAAAAATAAGGATAAAAAAATTCAAGTAGTAGCAATCATTATGCCATGCTACACTTCAGAGCGTAGCATAGCGTAGTGTCACAAGCTTCAGCTAGAACATGCCAGGTCAACAACATTCTGTGGGCCTAGGACATGCATCATCTAAACCATGTTCTTCTCCTAACCCTAATCCTATAAATACCCCGACAGAAAATGCTCAAAGGGTTGGTCGATTGGTGGATTGGTTGGTGAAAAAAAATAACAAAAAGAGTTGGCAACAAAAATTTGAGGTAGTTGATGAAAGTTGGCATCAACAATGATAGAGAGAAGCTTTTTGGCTAGAAGTTGCAAGTTAGCAAACATTTTGCTTCGATCTTGACTCCCTTGTACCCAGATTGGCTAGTGAACATGGTAGATTGGCCTTTTACTTATTTAATCTCTAAATAGCTTCTTGCTGGTGGCTGATACTTCGTTCAAACAAGAGTCCACTTGCAAATCCCGTTTTATTCATCATATTTATCCATAAGATGGATCCTAGATCTCAAGATTGTGCATTTTCTAAATTCAATTCATTGCATCCTATTTACATTGATTTTTATAGTCATTTTGCACACTTTACATTGTTTTCATTGCCTTCAAGATCTGATCTTGAAGTAGATCTCTTTTTCTCATTAGTTGGTATTATGACCTCATATCCAATCGTCATCTCATTATATGATTGTTAACAAATTTACTGACCAAGTAAGTACCTGTCTGATCGACAAGATCATTCAGGGCACCTTGGATTCATTTTCTCTAGCACTGCCCTTGCACGGATTCAGGGTTGAAATTGTGTATGAAAAAATCCTCTTGGTGTTTCTAGAAATCAATGTTTTCTGTCGTTACAACTATATTGGATTATGCTTGCTGGGTTGGTAGCCACAGTGTACCATGTGATGTTCTATGGGGCTACAATGGAGCTGTAGTGTACCATGTGGTGTAGCTATGCCTCTCTGCTGGTGTGGTGTGCTTTGGGTCTTGTTTTTCCATGAAGCTAAGTGCCAAGATGCCAAAGTGCCAAATGCCAAAATGGAAGTGCCAACTTCCTTATTGGTCAAGAATGTGAGCCTCCTCCTTTCCCTTCTTCCTCTTCATCCCCCATTTTAAAACATTAGGGTGCAGGGGTACTTATAGAGCTAGGGTTAGCCCAAAATGCAGATCAAGTGCATGTGGTAGTCTAGTGGGTGGAACCATGGGATGCTAGCTACTATGCTTGTCCTATGTTATGTGCAAGACATAGGACACTGTCTACTAGGCTTGTCCCATGTTGCACATAGGACATGGGACGTTGTATGCTATGCTTCTCCCATGTTATGTGTGGGACACAAGATGTTTTTTGGACAGATGGACAAGTGTGCTACGCTGCACAGCTTGACATGTGTGCTATGCTGCATAGCGTGACAAGGATGCTATACTACGCTATGCTGCTCTATGCTACACATCATGACATGGTGCTATGTTGTGCTATGCTACATAGTGTGATAGGGTGCTACGCTGTGCTACGCTACATAGCGTGACATGTGAATCTATAGAAAGTGCCATCATTCTAACACTTGGAAATTTTTTGAAAATTTGGCAGTTGGTGCTGACTACACTCAACACTTGAAAAAAATATGGACAAAGTGCCACTATTTTGACACTTAGCTAAATTTTCAATTAAGATGCTGAGACCCAAAATTTTGTGGATGTCTTATATAACTAAGCATGAGATTGTTGATCATTGTCTTCATAATCATAACTTGTGTTATTTTAAGTAGTATGATTAAGTGTGAGTGGATGATAAGATGGTTTTATTATTTTTATTAAAATATTAAAAAGATAAAGATTAAATTATTAAACTAATTAACTAAGAACATAAAAGAGGTCTAAACTAGCCTAAGCACTGAGCATCCATTGCTTCTTTTTTATACACATCTTAAACTTATACTAATGTCATTGGGTTACTAAGTATTTATTACTAGGTGTACTAAGTATCCACCACTAGAATTACCAAATGTTAATATATTATGCTTAAAGTGGTTGGAACCAAGTATTATTACCAAATAAAATGTTTAATTACTAAGTATAGAAAAGTAAAATGCATCATGAATAAAGTGTTAGAAAGTAAACTAAATGCTAATCTAAGTGCTACAATGGATGGAACCAAACTCGATTTTATTGCTATCATGCACACGTATCTAGGTACATGATCCACTCAAATGAAATTCTATACAACTAAGTTAATTCATAGAGAAAAACTATAAGAATATGGCTATACTAATGATCAATGATGTCATAAATGTGGTGGTTACACACATTTATATAGGCAAAGTACAAGACTTTGTTAACACATTAAGGGATGTGTTGGTGCTTAAGAATCAATGGGGTTGCATTCATGTAGAAACTTTATCATACCCTCACAATTGATTAAAAACTCATCTTCAAGTAATTAAAATTAGGACCAAGTTATTTATAAAATTTAGAAAAGTAAAACTAACTTATTGACTAATATACATGACAAGACATGAATTCCACATTACAAAAATTATTTGAATGATTATAATGAAGTTTAGTAAAATTGGATACTTAACAAAAATTGACTAGCCATTATGTACCAAAATGGACCAATATAGACATTTCATGTGGTGTTATAACGTGGTGTCTCCTATGGTTCCTATTGATGCTCTTCCTACAGTGGTTTGGTTGGTGGTCTTAGCTACCTCGCTACTATTGCTACTACTTCAAACAATTTTAAGGCATTCAACAATGCCTTTATTTTTTCCTCTAAAACTAAGAGATTAAGGATAGTCCATGTGACATCACTTAGAGTAATTGGCACAAGCACATCTCAAGGATAGTGTAAAGTTGAAAACATGTATTTTTCATTCAAAAACCAAATAGCAAATTACTTGTGTTCTCATAGTGTTTTATAGCTCTTGGTGGTCTACCATCCATCTTGCCAAGTTTTCTATGCCTATTTGTTAATCTTTAAATATACACTCAAGAATCTCAATCTTTTCATTAGCTATCTCCAGCTTTTGCTTTGTGCTTTTATGGAGCTTGAACTCTACCTTATATAGAAGGTAGGAGATGGTGATGTTGCTATTTCTCAAAATTTTACAATTTAAAAAATGAGTTAAATATGGGAGTTCTAAGATAAATCATGGTACAAATGAGAGTTGAAGAAGTAATCTAAGGGTAGGGANCGAGTTCTAAGATAAATCATGGTACAAATGAGAGTTGAAGAAGTAATCTAAGGGTAGGGAAAACAATCATGAAGCTCTAATTGAGGATCTTAACTATATGAAACCTAAAATAATTAGACTTGAAGGTTTATATTTCCAAGAAAATATTTAAGAAAATAAAAAAGTTGGAGGATGCATTCATTACTAGGATTGTAGTTGAATATTATTGGATATGTGGAGATGAAGTATAGACTAGAAGTCTAAGATTTATGTAAATGGGCCTTTTCCAAAGCAAGTTCATGCCATAAATGCCCTTGCATAATAATTTCACTAGGTTTTTGTAGGCACATTAAATATTTAATAATAATTTAGATTATAAACCACATCCACACAATTATCACCAATGGAACCCTATACTATACTGAAGCAAAGTCCATTAGGTGAACCATGATACTTAGCAATAAGGTGGATAATGGAAACCAAAAGTGATTATAGGAATTGGGACATGAGATACCTTATCATTTTCAAAATAGGTTCTTGTGCAAGGATGTAGTTAACATTAGAATACCTTTCTTTCTAGGTTTCAAATTAAGTCCATACATGCATCAGTGGCATTGCTTTACATCAACATAAACTTACAATATTGAGACCACTACAACCATAAGGAAATACCATTACTTAGAAGAGAAGAAATAAGGAAGAACTTGCATGTTTTTTAAATTATTTGAAGAAATGAATTTGATCAAAGAAGTGCCTTTAGGTAAGGGTACATCTCTTTCTAGCCTTGTAACTTGTGCCTATATTTAAGAGATCTTTAGACATATTTTGTTTCCTATTTGTTTTTTTTTATTGATGGAGATCGCATTGATTAGATAACATGCTTCCATTTAAATTTACAACATAAGCAATGATACACCCCCATAGTATAATGGAAATCATAAAATAGAAAGCTTAGAAAATCAAAAAAAATCCTTGATGTCACATCATTTTTCATTCCCTCTTGGTCCTTTCCCCTTTCTTTGGGTAGATCATGAATTCATTTTAGTTTTAATATAAAAAAACATATTGATTCCATGATGTCAATCTCTTATTGATAGAAATGAAATGATGATTTTTTAGGACTCATTACCTTGTACTATCATATACCTAATAAATTGTTACTATAGAACATAGTCCCAATAACAAGATTAGCTTGTATATAAAAATGGTAATCCTTATGTAGTATATTAGTAATCATAAATGTAATAATTTTCAGAACATAAAAGACTCAAAGAAATAAAATATAAAAATAAAAAGAATGATGTGAAAAAAGTGTAGGAAATGTCCCCTCATAAGATGTAAGACTAGATGATTCTCTTCCCTACAACTACATTAGAAGGAAATAATTTGGAAAATGGAGCAAACTTGTTCTTATGTTGAGGTATTGTTATGAACTCTCGTCACTAGGGAGTTGTTGAAAGGTTTTACCTATTGCATGTTGACCAATATATGGTTATTCGAGCTTGTTGGATGGTAAATCTTCATGGATCTAGACGGAAAGGTAGAATGTATAATGTAAGGTTCATTTCACAATGTTTGAAATTTTTTTTATTGAGGTATATAAGTGGGATTCTAATAAAGAACCTTACCTCCTAGTTGAAATTTGACCATTTGGATCATAGAGTCATGACATTGTTTGTTATTTTTCTTATGTACTTGATTTATTATGAGGGTCACCTTTTTTTTTTATCTAGCACATTGAGAATCATTATTTATTCTTTTTATGCTAGATTAATATATAGATTAAGGTCATATGTAGTATTTAGTATATGAAGTTCAGTTTGGATAACTTGTTATACACTAGCTCATAGGGGGAGTAGCCTATACAAAATTTCCATATGGAGCAATAGGCCCATAAGGTATCAATGAGTTTAGTAATCTAGTCTTTCTTATATCTATTGATTTTTCTAGTTAGGATTCATGTAATCTCCTAATTTTTTATCTACCTTACCTTTGGCTTAGGGGGTGATAGGATGTTGTGAGTTTATGCTTCATCCTCAAGCATTGCATCAACTTTCTAAATATGGAGCATGTAAAATATGTTTCATTATTAGAAATTAGCGCATGGGGCATACCAAACCATTTTTACCACCTATTATTAAAATAATTGAGCTACAGTAGTAAAAACATACTTTCTACTAGTTGGAATTTCTACTTATTTGGTATAATAATCAATGGAAACAATGATATAGAAATTTTTATTGGACATTGGGGAGATGGAAGTCATGAAAGAAATTTTCCATAGATCTAAAGATTCTAATGACTAGAATTACTATTGGAACACTTCCATCCTAGCAGTCATTTCTATATCTTATTGGTAATGTTCAAATGAATGGATGAAATGGTGTACATCTCTAAAGAAAATTAACCAAAAATATCTTGCCATTAGGGTTTTTATGGCTATACACCTTCTAACATAATGGTCCTCACAAGGGTCTTCATAAGCATCTTTGAAAATCCTTGGTTGATAGTCATCAAGCATACAACATTGTACTAGGACATCCTTACACATTTTATAGAGGTTACCCTATATCTTCATTTAGTGCTTAACATGGTGGAGGAACTATTACTTCCTCTTGCAATCTCATTAAGTAGGAGTCTTTTGTATGAGTAGATAAGTATGAAATTAGCATATCAAGTTGTGGTTCTAAGGATCATTGCCATAACTACTTTAGCAAAAAGTTTTTATTAGGAAACTGGTCAAAAAAAGGATTTTCATCAACATTGTTATGTCATCTTATTTAGGATAGTTGATCTGTATATACATTCTCAGTTTCTTTGTTGTCCATCATTGCAATATTAAATTCCTATAAGATCACCAAACACCATATGATACATGGCTTACCACTAGCTTGTTCAACATGAAATTAATAACACTATGATTAGTATGCATAAAAATAGGATACATAAGCACATAGTGCCTAAATTTTTCAAGAGCATAAACTACTATAATTAGTTTATTTTTATGTTATGGTGTAGTTTAGCTATGTACCCATAATGGTTATACTCACATAGTGCATCTAAGATGGATATTTTTTATCATCCAACTATGTGAGTACTACTCCTAAGTTAAAATTAGGGATGTATGCCATAATATGAAAGTATTGAACCATTCTAGTTCATGCAATATCAAGATTCTACAAGCTTTTCTTTCAAGAGCTAGAATGCATGTTCACATTTCTTAGTCCATTCAAACAATATATGCTTCTTGGTTAGTTCTACCAATTCCTTGGTAATTTTAGAGAAATTTTCAATAAATCTCCTATAGGAAGCAATGTGTCCAAGGAAGGACCTAATATCTTTAATTGTTAGGGGTTGTATTGTGATTCCTTGGATTACTTATTGTTGGCACATTTGGCCATTTCATGGAGCAGGTAGGATTAAATTGGTTAAGATTTTTTGGAGAAGTGGCTAAATTTTCAATTTGAGAGGAAAAAAATAAGTTAACAATAGCATTCTTTTTATTTAAGAAAAAAATATATAGGAGCACCATTCCTATAGTAAGCTTATGAATCTCTGCAGCAACACAAATTCAGTAGTCCGGTGGTGTAGGGTAAAATTATTTTTGCACTGATTAAACAAGAACATTACAATTCATATTGTTGAATGGCTGAATGTGGTCAATGTTAATCTTTCCTTCAACAATTTTGATGGGAACCGGTCAAAATCCTTGGGCAACAAGCTTGCACAGCTGGAGAACATGGGTTTTTCTCATAACAAGATTACAGGTCCTATTCTAGAGTCTTTGTCCAACCTTACTTTTCTTTAGGTTTTAAATTTATCATTTAACAACTTTGAAGGCAATGTCAACTGTTCTGAAGACTCTCTCGGAAGATTGAAAAATTAATCATTCATGCACAAATCCTGCGTGACTATAAGAGAACAGAACATGAACAGAAATAATCTGATTAGGTTGAATCTCTAATTTTCTAAAGCACCCAAAAAGTTGCAAAGCTTCTAGTCCATTCCCAATCATGGTGTTCCAGAAAATCATGTTTTTACCAGGGTAGTAGGATTGACAAAATCGCTAGCCATGCAGTGCTTATCACGGCGCAACCGAACATCAGGAAAACTGCCATCACCATGGGCATGGCCAAGTCCCTGGGTGAAAACACCCCTTTTCCATGAATGCGGTAGCAAGAGATAAGAAAAATTGAAACCCTCATCCACACACAAAAATAGAGTCGCGTTTTGTTGAAACCCCAGTCTCATTATTAAATTTGCTTGATAATATCAAGGCATCTTCATCAAATTAAACTACCCTCTTCTCCAGCATTGCCACTGTAGGAACGAGCTCTTGTTCTACGCAGCAGACCACAATGTACAGATGAGGAGTGATTGTATCATCATCATCCCATCAAACCCTACTGGCCTCTGCGCTATTTCACGAATTTCATCGGCAACGCTCGGGAATACATTTTGGTTGCTGCGTTAACTACTTCTAGAGAAGACTTCACAATGGTGAACCTACAAATAACCATATTAAAAACAATAGCAGTGCCCAATTCCAATGCATTTTTTATTGCCATACCAATCCATTGAATGTGGCAACAGAGACACAAAGGCACAATAAGACAGGCGTACAACTGAATTAGCAGAACTAGGAGATGTTTTAGCTTATGCCGATAAATCAGAGTTGCAGTTTTTTCATCACTGAAGACAAATAAAAAACCCAGATGCATGAGATTGGAGTTACAGAAATAAAATTTAAATTTTAAATGGTCTGGTGATAAAAGGATAAATTCAGCAATTCCACATACGATAATGGTATGAAGCCTCGGTTGAAGAGTTACCATTAATTTAATTATTCCAAGTGAATGAAGCTCTCATAATATTGAGGACTTGAATTTATTTTTCAAAAATTATTGTATAAGTTATTACCCATAAAATATTTGTAATATTTAAAAATATCAATGTTAGCATAAATTCCTCCTAACTTTATGTATAACTTCCTAACTAAAATGGTAAGAAATATCTCCTAACTAGTTGGGTAAGTTGTACCTTCCCTTACTTGGGAGAGAAGTTAGCTAAGATATTTTAAAGTATGTAACTACCTTTTGAACCCTATAACAAGGCTTCAGGGGTAAGAAGAAAATATATCACAAGGGGGAGACAATACAACACACTTTGGAGGATTACTAGCTCTCACTTGAAGACACACTTTGGGTCTTGGAAGAGCATTGTAAAGAAGAAATTGTGAAAGATTGCTTGTAAGATGACTAACTAAAGAAAATATTTCAGCCTCTTTGTCATAGTCCTTTGAGTTATTTTTTATTTTTATTTTGTTTAAATTTTTTAGCTAGTGGNTATTTCAGCCTCTTTGTCATAGTCCTTTGAGTTATTTTTTAGTTTTATTTTGTTTAAATTTTTTAGCTAGTGGTTTAGATAATATCATCCTTGGTAAGTAATTTTGGGATTTTTAGATTGCTCTTATTGTTCTTGTTGCATAATTGAAAATTTCTATTAAAATTTTGCCATAG
>MNCI01007961.1:183296-230855 GCA_015680685.1 Gnetum montanum
GGCGGGGGCATGGAGGAGGGGGATGAATAAGATTCCCAAATTAAAACTTAAGATACAAAGCACACACACCAAATTTAACATGATTCCCAAACTTGGGTAGTCCACACTCGGAGGGTAGATCACAAGCATACCTTTGGACTTTGTTGCTCTCAAAATGTGATTGAAGAGTCCACACCCTGTACAGTCTTTAAGTCCCTAAATGAAGTGTTATATTGAAGCACCAATCACTCAACCATGCAAGGTACCATCAAGCTTGGAAATGTGGTTTTGAGGCTTCCACAACCTTTACAATATTGAGCTCCACACTATAGTGTTGTACTATAATACAAACAACTCAATCCCATAGGATCCTAATAAGCTCAAGCACATCAACCCCACAAGGAAAAAAGAAGAAGAATTACAAGGGATAATTACAACTTAGTTTGCTAAACCTTGTACAGTTAGGTACAACACACTTTACAATGCCAAAATGATAATACAATGAGGAGCAACAAAGAATTCAATGATTAAAAATGATTGTACAATGGATAAAATAAGGTTTATACTTTTCCCAATGCACATTAAATCTTCTAATAGCTACCATGTTTCTAAATCCATCTTGAAACTCATGCAACAACTAGCCAATAGTCACTAATGATCATGGAAGACATCTTACTTGTGCCTAAGACATCTCTTTGAAATTACCTTCCATTTTGGGAAAATGTCTTTATTTAGGGAAAGACATCTTTCTAAAGTCTCCATTTTGGAAGATTTCTTTGTCATATGAAATATGTCTTTTTGAACTTAGTCTACGTTTTGTAAAGATATCTTTCTGTGATGAAGATATCTTTTCCTAAATGAAGACCTTTGTTGTTTCTCAGAGACATCTTTATTTGTGAAGCCTTCAAATTTTCCACGTTGTCTTCTATTTCTTGAAGACATCATTGTTCACTTTCCCTTGCATGATGAATGCATCGTTCTTTGTTCATAGCCTTGATCTTCCACATGCTTTAATGATGATAATTTTTCTTTTATAGTATCTTTCAATGTTCATTTGAAGATCATGTAGGTGACCTCCTTCTTTGAGCTCTAAATAGTTTGTTCCTTGTTCTCTTTAGCTCTTCTTGGTTTCCCATGTACATAGTCCTACAAACACAATAATCATAAAACCATGAAAAAAACCTTTGACTCCATTTTACTTAACATTTTGACACACACCAAAACACACTAAAGGGTCCATAATCTCCCCCTTTTTTGATGTTGAAAACTTAATAAAATATGTTAATGATCATATAAACATAATCATACTACTCTCCCCCTTTTTGAACAATATAAAAAAGGATAAAGTGCTCAAACTTGGTTAGAAAAGATATAAAAGGACAATAATATCTAGATAATATGTAGAGCCAAGTATCATTCATAAGCCTAAAAAGATATAGTAAGTATGTATTTATCAAGTCCATGAAGAGGAGCCCCACATTTGGCAAGAGTAGAACCAAACATTCCAAGAGAAATTCAACCTTGAAGTGAAGCAAAGGCTTTAAAAATTAAGCAACCTACCTCTAAGACGAGAAGTCATTAGTAGTGCATGGTGGTTGGAATGTTTAGATATTCTCCATCTTTGTAAAACATTAGCAAATGGGCATATATTTATGTTGAGGTAAATATAGCCATACAACATCACGATGGAAAACCATTGATGTGAGATTCATTAGTTAGGAAGAACATACATGGATATGTTTTCATAGAGTGATCATGTTAATGATCAAAATGTAGTAATGAATGTATTGCATCCTCCACTTAAGGTGTGATTGTGAAAATTGAGAACTACTCTTTTGAGGTTAAAAACAAGGAACTACAATTAATTCAATAATTACCATTAACATTCAATTTTAAAGGCCAAAGATAGAACAAGTAGGAACAAGCATCTTATCTAGTTGTTTCATTAAAACTTGCATTGCTATACTTATTAGAAATTTGGAAATTTTCATGAGAATAAGGAAGCTATGAGTGAGACATGCATGTTCCATTGATTGTTCAAGGCAATGCAACATCCACAACTATTGATAAAAAATAAAACATGTTGATAAGTATATGTTCATAGACTTCTTGAAGTTCTCTACTAATGTACATACGATCAAGTAAAAATAGGTTGTTAATAAACTTTAGCAAAAAATACCAAAGAAAAAGCATGTAGAAGTAGTTGTTTCGTAAAGTATCTTAAGACATTTTCAAAGGACTGAAAATCAATATAGGATATGCCTTATGTTAAAGTTGATTTTAGAAGAAAATTTTCTTTTAAACTAATGTGTCATGATTCCACCTAAACTTAACTCTTAGTAAACATCATGAAGGAAAGCAAAAAGACAAATCAATGTCCAAGAAAGCTATGTAGGCTTTACCAAGATTTTAGATAGTGATTAGGTAAAATTACTTGTAAGACATCTTAATCAAGAGTTAATCATACTTTTGCCTTGAACATGTTGCATGTCATGAATCTTTGCTCATCATGGAATAATTTGCTATTTCAGAGTTTGAGGTCTTTGAAGAGTCCCCCTACATTTTTGATCTCTAATATGATGATTGATAATGAGGAATAGGCTCCCCCTACACATGTACAGTTCTTCTAGGGCCTTAAGACCAAAATTCAAGTCACAAAACAACACTATAACTATAGATCAACATTAAGCCTAATTTCAAAGATCAATATCTTCCATTAATTGAAATTTTTAGAATTTTTTCTATTCTCATAATTAGTAAAAATCTCTCAAAGGTCATGAACATAAAAATAGATCATCACAAGAATTTCATATTGTTGAATGCAAGAGAGGAATTCAAATGAAAGTAACTTTTTAAAAATCACTTGTATCAAACACAAAGATAAATGTAAGAGATGCTCTAAAATTTTTGATCTAGACAAAAACACAACTATTTTGAAATTTCAAAATCATGTTTTGATTACCTAGCAAGCAAAGAGATGAGACAAAAGAAAAAGAAAAAAAACTTACCTTGCTTGCTAGTGAGAAGAAAAGATTAATGGAGTTTGAGATGAGGTTCCCTATCATGAAGCACCTCCTCATCTACAAATTCTCTTTCATTAGATTTTGTATGTGATGTCTATATTTTTTATGTCTTTTATGATAGAACCCTTGATCACTACTTGCATTATTTTTAGTACTCCACTTTACCTCATTCTCTTATATTGGTACCTACTCAATTTTCTTTACCAAAACCCTTTTGACAAGACCAAGCATTAATCTTATTTTGATCATCATAGTTAATAGTTTGCATAGAAACATAGTTTTTACATATAAAAGTAGTATCATCCTCACGACCAAAATTATCAAAACTTACTATGCTTGATCTTGAGCTTGAAACTTCAAGTGTTGCTTCCTCTAAATTCTTTTGCTGATTTTTAGGAACCTCCTCTTCTAAAATCTTACTACAATCCTTGTTGCAAAAGGTTAGGTGTTGAATCTTAGCTTTTATGTCTGAGATTTCTTCTTTCACTTTAGCATGAATAGAATTTAGATTAGAAAGTACTAATTTCTTTACCTTCCTAATCAAATGATGTAAGAAAAATATTTCTTGTTTAAATTCACTATACCTCTTGTCACACTTACCATGTTGTTTAGCCATATGTGAGGAAGGTTCATCTATAAATGTCATGCAGATGAGATGTGAATATTTGGAAGAATTACATGCTTATTCTAAACTATGCTCACCATCATCCCAAATTGCATAGAAGTTGGTCTTTTTTGGTTCCTCATCATTGGATCTATTCTTTGACTGAACCTTGCTATCATTTGGATCACTAGGACATTCAAAGGCCATATGGCCTCTTCCTTTACAAACACAACATTTCATAGAAGAAAAATCTAGATTAGAAGAATTTAAAAAATTTCTACCTCTTTCTCTACCTTTGAAGAAATTAGGTCTTTACTATTACTGAGATGGCCCATTGTTTCTTCTTGTAAGAAATTGTTGTAGTCTCCTTGGGAGAAGAGCAATCTCATCTTTATTTTTCTCATCATGCTCATTGACCTCCTTCTCCTTGGAGGTATTCTTTAGAGCTATAGGTATTTCTTGAATTACTTCTTTACTTATGAGATTCATTTCATAGGCATTAAGAGCACTTTAAAATTTCTTAAATTTTAAAGTTGGGAAATCTCTAATTTCCTCCATGGCTGTGACCTTAGGTTTGAACTCTAGTTGAGGAGATTTGATCATTTGATAATGACATCTCTTTCAAGTAGATCATTTTCCTATTCCTTTGATTGCTACTACAAGATCATTAGCTCTAGAAAAATAATCCTTAATTTTCTCACCTTCTCTCATTTTGAGTTTATCATATTCACTTTGTAAAACTAACAATTTTGATTATTTAATAATAGAGATTCCTTCATAAGTAGCTTCTAAAGTTTACCAAATTTCTTTGGCCATTTTACATCTTGTTATCCTATTGAATTCAGATTTCTTCAATGCAAAATATAAACAATTGTTTTGCTTTTGAATCAAACATGAACTTATTCTTTTCCTCTTGAGATCATTTGTCATGAGGCTTGACGATGCTAATGGTGTCATTGATAGGTGGAGTGTAGCCTTCTAGAATTAACTCCCATGCTTCAAACTCCATGGATTCAAAGAAACCTTGAATTCTAGATTTCCAATAGGCAAAGTCAAATCTATTGAACATGGGTGGCTTTGTGTAAGATCTTTCCTTCATTGTTAATTCTTGAAATTGTTGATGATAGAGAAGAGTACTAAGATTTGATACCACTTGTGGATCATTGAACTTGGAAAGGGAGGGAGGAGGGGGGGATGAATAAGTTCCCTAAATTAAAACTTAAAGATACAAACCATACAAACCAAATTTAATGTGGTTCCCCAATTTGGGTAGTCCACACTCAGAGGGTATATTGCAAGCATTCCTCTAAAATTTGTTGCTATCAAAATGTGGTTGAAGGGTCCACACTCTATATAGTCTTCAAGCTCTACTCTGGAGTGTTGTAGCATAGCACCAATCACTCAACCCTGCAAGGTCCCATTAGGCTTGGAAATATGGTTTTGAGGCTTCCACAACCTTTACAATCTTGAGCTTCACACTGGAGTGTTGTACCACAACACCAAAAATTCAATCCCATAGGATCTCAATAAGCTTAAGCACATTAACCCTGTAGAGTAATAAGAACAAGAATTACAAAGGATAATTGCAACTCGGTTTACTAATCATTGTATAGTTAGGTACAACACAATTTACAATGCCAAAATGATAATACAATGAGGAGCAATAGAGAATTCAATGATTACAAATGATTGTACAATGAATATAATAAGACTTGCACTTTTCCAAATGCACATCAAGTCTTCTTATAGCTGCTATGTTTCCAAATCCATGCTGGAACTCGTGCAATGACTAGCCAATGGTCAGTAATGACCATGGAAGATGTATTACTTGTGTTTGATACATCTCTCTAAAATTGCCTTCCATTTGGGAAAGATGTCTTTGTCAGATGAAAGATGTCTTTCTAAACTTAGTCTGCATTATGTGAAAACATCTTTTTATGATGAAGATGTCTTTGCTTGAAGAAATATGTTTGCTATTTCTTAGAAATGTCTTTGTTTGTGAAGCCTTCAATTTTGCCAAGTCATCTTCTATTTCTTGAAGATGTCTTTGTTCACTTTTCCTTGCATGATGAATGCATCATTCCTTGTCCATAGCCTTGATCTTCCACATGCTTTAATGATGATAAATTTGCTTATACAGTATTTGGTCCTTGTTCATGTTCTTTCAATGTTTGTTTGAAGATCATGTGTGTGACCTTCTTCTTTGAGCTTTAAATATTTCATTCCTTATCCTCTTTAGCTCATCCTCATTTCCCATGTATGTAGTCCTACAAACACAATAACCATACAACCATGCAAATAAATTTTGACTCCATTGTACTTAACATTTTAACATACACAAAAACACACTAAAGGATTGATAGTAATGTCTTACTATATACCATTATTGAGCATTTTGGCTTGATAGAATAGATGGAACATAGGTTGACTTCAACTGTTAAATCTTTTAATGGATCAGAAGTTGTGGTGAAAGGCTCTATTTCTCTATATTTTGTGGTAGTGAAGTAGTTCCTTTAGCTATTAACAATGTTAATATAGAACAAGGGTCCTAAGTGGAGTTTCAAGAAGAAACTCCTATCATTTGTCATGAAATCAAAAGGGGTGATAGAGCAAAAGAGGTCAAAGTAAAAAATGCTGAACCCATTGATGCACTATTGGGAGAACTTCCCTTCAATATTATTAGTGAAGGAGATGGAGAATATAAACTAGTAAAAAATATATTGTACACATTTCCTAATCTCTCAAAGATTAGGAAACACTTGCACCAGTGATATATGCTCCTGATACTTCTTATACCCTATGTACTTATAACCCTAGAAGTATATGTACCTATAGCTTAATAGTCTAGTCTTTACTTTACTTTACTTTACGTATTTATGTTATCTCACCTTTCTTTATGTTAAATTTTCTTATAGTTTAAATTTTAATTTGGTTTTACATGATTTTACTTTTACACCTTTTTCTTTTCTTTTCTTTTTTCTCAAAAGAAAAAAAAACCTCATAAAAACTTTATAGCTAGAAAAATCTATAAAAACTTTAAAACACAAAATAACAAAAAAATATATGTTTTCTTTTACATAGCGTATGACCCACCATTCCCTTAAACTAGGAAATACTACATGGCCTACCATGGCCTAAAAATGGAAAAAAACCTTACAACTCATTTTTGCTTTAATTTATAGCCTTGTTTCCTAGCCTTTTAACCCTTTCATTACATTATAACTAAGTTTATCCAACATAGCATCAAAACATAGATGACAATGTAGAATCGTAACAAGAGCGAAATCAAGATGCTAGAACATTATAATCAAAATCAAAACTACAAATTGAAATTAAAATTAAAATTAAAATATCCACAACATTAAAACCATAACCACATGGTGTGCTAAAATGTTTAAATAATAAACTATAAGAATAACATAAAGATTCCATAATTGAATGATCAACTAACAATAGCCATACAACATCAAAATAAATCAAATCAATAGAGTATAGCTGAAGATGTAGCGACTGAAAACATTAGCGGTTGAAAATCGTCAACGGGTCATTAGCCACAGGTAGTCTTAACCCCATATCTGAGGGAGGGCCATCCTGGATGGAATGGATACAAGGCACCCTGAACGGTCTGGTCGATTAGACAGGGACTTAGCCAATGTCTATATAACCTTTTGCAACATGTGATTCAAAAATGGAAATGATAGCGTGAAGTAATGATTAAATACAAAAGAGACAAAAAACAATGTAAAATGAAATAGTAAATATGAGACAAAGTGAAATGCATTTAGAAAAATGCACCGCTTTGAAGCTACGGTTTTGCTATGTCAAAATGGATACAATCGGTTGCATAGTGCTGAGAAGTGTAGAGATTCCAAGAGTAACCAAGATGTGTAAAGCAAGGCGGCTGTGCGCTTGGACGCAGACTCAGAGGCTAACAATGTGAAAATTCTACCAAGGTGGTAGAAAAGAGTAGAAAAAAATTCCAACAGAGAGTGCTAACTATTTACAGTGTCAAATAGAAATCTTACAATGCTAACTTGCTTGCTTGCAAAACCATATGTGGGACAAACCCTTTGAGCATTACTCATCGGGGTATTTATAGGACTAATGGCACATGGAAGGGATGGTTTGGATGCCACGTGCCTTGGGCCCACATTGACTTGTCCGCATTGCACGTGCCTGCATGATTGTTGGACATGCATGACCGTTATAATTACAAGCCTACCATGTCATAATTGCGAGCCTACCACACTGTAATTATGCCATCAACATCAGGAGACATGTGCCAATAGTGCAATTAGGTGAAGTGCATTGATGTCACACAACCACCTATCATGTGTTGCTATGTTTTGCTACATGTGCGTTGCATATTTGCTACGCTATGCTACACTATGTAGCATAGCAGCTAGCAATAGTTGCAAAAACCTTGCCAATCCGCAAGCTTTGCCTTTTGCATTGCAAGACTTGCGAACTTGATGATCTTGCCCTTTGAGTTGCCTTCTGTTACCTCCATAGAATTGCTGTGCCTTACTACACCATGTAGCTTCGCATAGCATAGCAGTAGACATGGTCTACTGCTTTCTAACGAAAAGAGACATTGCTGAAGGACTTGAAGTTGGGCGAGGGGAGTGCCCGTCTAGCTTTCGCTACACTATGCTATGTTGTATAGCGTAGCGTAGCACCTCACTTCTGCAAACATTTTCTGAAGCTTGCTATGCTACATAGCGATGCATAGCATAGCGTAGCAAACTTTGTGACTTAGAAAAATTTTTGAAACAGTTTATGCATTTTGAGCATTTCCAAAGTTTCCACACGTCGCTTCTAAGTGCACGGTTGGCTGGGTGAATTGCTTAGGTGGGTAGGCTAGAGAATCTATTTAGCCTATTGACACCTAGGGCAGAAAAGTTGCTAAATTGGAGAATCTGAAAGTCAGAGCATTCATCTCCTAAAGAATTGCCATGATGCTGCGTGAATTGCAAAGACCTAGTGAAGCAAGCATGCCTTCAAATTTTTGGGGTGTTTCATTTGCCCCTCTTTGTCGACGTATGGAGAATGGGTTTGATAGATGTTGACAAAGAATACGAAACACCATGAAAGAAAAAATGCTAACAATTTCTTTCAATGAGTGCCGAGACATTGCTTGGCTGCACTTGAGAGTGTTGCATTAGAGGGAAAAGGTGAAGTAGGGAGGAAGGAGGCATAAGAGAAGGACAATGATGAGGTTTAGCAGAGTCCCTTGTCGGAGTGCTCATGAGAGAGTCGTTTGCATTTTTATCTTTGTATTTGTTGACCTTCAATCTCCCATAGGATAGGTGTCTTTCCTAGGATGAGTTGTGTTACATCCATGTAGGATTTTGACCTGCCTATAGATGCTTCCCATGTAATGAGCTGTGTTATACATCATGGATTTTGCACTGATGTTTCCAATGCCGCGAGTTGTGTTATGCATGTCATGGAATTTGCACTCTGAAGTAGCTAGGCTTAGACAAGGCAGTCACTTTGTGATGCTATAGCATTCACTACTGTAGAAAGATGTATCCTTGGCTAGTGAGGAAAAAGGTCTTGCTGGTTGCAGATGGTGTGGAGGAACTGGCCTTGAAGGAGTGAGGCACCATTGTGAGTGCGAATGCTCTGGAATCCCTCCCAAGGGCATGCATTTACAGATCAGCTATGGGATTAGCTACCACATAGCTAAACGCTGTTGGCAGGGGTTTGGAGGATAACAATATTGTGGTTGAGCCATAATAGTGCTGGAACTCTAGCAGCAGGAACTGACTAAGGAACTACCATCAGGGTGACAGGCCATGGCGATGGTAGGTCTGGAGGACCAATGCAATGTTGTACAACATCTTTAGAGGGTCAACACACTGCCAAGGGTGGCAGTGTCATGTATGTTCTATAGTGTGTCCCCACTGCATTGTGGACTGCGTTTTGGAACTGCAACACCCCACCCTTGCTTCAGCACCACGCACGCTCATTCGATGTGTACTTGGCACAGGTGCACGCTAGGAATGTGATGCATGAAACACCACAAAAATTTGAAGGCATGCTTGCCTCTCTAGGCCTTGCAAATCATGTAGTGTTATGATAGTTCTTCAGGAGAAGAACACTCTGAATTTAAGCTAGCCAATTTGGAAAATTTTCTACCTTAGGTGTAAACAAGCTCTACGAATCATCCTGCCTATCCACCTAAGTAGTTTACCCAGCCGACAACCTGCTCAAAAGCAATGCATGGAGTTGATATCAGTGCTCAGGATGCGTGAAAGAGTTTGGCAAGTTTTCTAAGTCATGAAGTCTGCTACACTATGCTACGCCTCACTATGTAGTGTAGCAAGC
Organism: Gnetum montanum; assembly: GCA_015680685.1. Taxonomy (NCBI): domain Eukaryota; kingdom Viridiplantae; phylum Streptophyta; class Gnetopsida; order Gnetales; family Gnetaceae; genus Gnetum; species Gnetum montanum. Next base: position 193,236 of record MNCI01007961.1, read on the forward strand.
TTAGAAAAATAATTGCAGAACGAAGTGCCACACTATGCTATGCTACGCAACGTAGCATAGCATGGTAAAGACCATACAGCCAGTTCCTTCGCTAGAATTCAAGTCCTTCAGCAATGTCTCTTTCTATCAGAAAGTGGCAAACCATGTTTGTTGCCATGCTACACTGAGCTACATGGTGTAGTGAGGTGTAGCAATTCTATGGAGGTAACAGAAGGCAACTCAAAGTGTAGGATTAGCAAGTTTTCAAGTTTCGCAGTATAGGAAAAAAAGTTTGCAGATTGGCAAAGTTTTTGTGACTAAGGCCAGTCACTACGCTACGCTATGCTATGTAGCATAGCAGGTATGCAGTACACATGTAGCAAAACATGAGCCAACATGCTACGCTATGTTGGACATGCTACGCTACGAACCACAAAAAAACATGTGGGTGGTGAAACACCACAAAATTTCAAGCTTAGTACTTCTCCAACAAGAATCAGTCTAAGTCATGATGTTCTTCTGCATGACTAAAAGCTTGAAGACCCCACAGACAGCTTCAAGCGGAGTCAAACTTGACAAGAAGCAGGTCCCTGGGACCCATAGATGACCATGGCGACATTTGATATCAAACATGGCAACTTTAGAGATCAAGATACTTAGTTTTCACTAAGTATGCATTATCAACGTATACACCCAGTGTATACTCTCAAGTTTATATTCTCAGCGTATATGCCTAGCATATGTGCCCGATGTTCATAGTGTATATGCCCAGCGTGTACACCCCAGATTGCATCTACAGCATATACGCCCAACGTATACCCCCAGCGTACATGCGTCACAAGTACATTCAGCCTGTACGACTGACGCATACACCTGGCATGCAATCCCTGAAGATGGAAACAACATTGGAGAGAAAGACTTGGTACAAGGTAGCAACTCACATGAATAGAGCAACCATCAATGTATATGCCCAGTGTATACACCCAACAACCATCAGCATATACGCCCGGCGTATACACTTAGCATCCACAACGTATACACCCAGCACATTTAGTTTATACGCTTAGTGTATACGCCTAGAGTCTACGCCCACCTGATATAGCTTATACGCCCAACAGATGTAACATGTTGCACACTTGTAAATTTTATTCTTTTGCACTTGGTCAACGCACCACGTGTCGCCCAACCCGAGTCTAACGTCTAAACCTGTATAGAAACCCCAATTTTTCGTTAGCTCGAGGTCGGCTGGCAATTTTGAGCAAACCAGAGAGAAAAGACACTAAGAACCAGAGCAGAGAACCTTATACGCTAGACCTCAATCCTATATGCTAAGCATACAGCCTCTACACTATGCTCGCAGCTTGAACCATCACACAATCTTCCCTACATCCACCAGGGCTATTCGTCCGCCTTGTGTGAAAGTCACAACTACGTTAGACCGGTGCATTGTAACTCTCACTTTGCAATAATATTGCTGCATTTTCTTCCTAAAATTTGTTACAGTTTTGCATCAATTGTTTCATGTTTACTGTTTATGCCATTTTACGTTTATGCTCGGTTTACATCAGTTATGCTATTTACACCCTATTTTACATCTTTTACATCGTTTACGTATAGCCCAGCGTATAGCACCTCGCTTGGGGAATCTTTTCCTGATCTGTGTGGGGACCACTCAAGGTACTATGCCTTCGTTAATTCCAGCTTGCCCTCAAATGAAGGTAGGGTCTTTTGTGCATGTCTGGATATCTCCAAGTCTCTGTTTCCTTCCAGCCAGAGATCAACGATTTCAGACGGTACAGAAATTGGTGCTAGAAGGAGGGCCTCTGCCTTAAACTCACTCTGCTTCAGAGCTCTCAGTGTCTATGCTCTTAGGTATATACCAACCTTATCTGAAAACTTCCCAGCGTCCACGCTGTTAAGCGTCTACGCTGCTGATCATATGCCGATTCTGTTTGCAAACTCCCCAGCATCTACGCTGTTGAATATATGCCGCACACATGCTACGCTGCAGACTTTGCCTATGCTACATACAAGACCCTGTTTAAGCTGTTGACATATATGCGGCTGCTAAGTTTACGATGCACACTCTACGCCATAGACTTATCTACACTGTCATCCAGTATACGCTACACTCTGTACACTGTAAACCCTATTTATGCTATATGCAGATGCTATCTACACTGCTTAGTGTATATACTGTACACTCTACACCGTAGATTCTCTATGCTGACACTATACGCTGTCTACGCTATCATTATATGTTGGTTGTTGAAGCCTATACGTTGAGACCCAGTCTATTCGTTGTACGCCATGAATGTAGGTTTACGCTGTACTAAGTACTCTAATTCCATATCCCTACACTGTGTCACATCCCAACTATTCATCATGAATACCGCAAACTCCACCGCTACAACCACCTAGGTCACAAACCTCATAGGCACCATGGCTGTTCAACAAACCATGGTACAACCCACAGTGGGGCCTCACCATTCTCTTAGATTGCAAGGGAGGAACCCATCATCTAACATCATAACTCAAGACTAGTACAACTTCATATGCATGAAAATACAAGCCAGCCTAGCTGTGGACCGAGCTGAAATAGAAGTTAAGAGGCAATACGAACTTTTCTATAGGGGGGACAAGAGTTCATTCCTTCCCCATATGATATCATCCCCCTGACAGAGCCTTACTCTGAGCTCATCACACAACTCCTCCTGCAACGGAGCTAGTCTCTAGATCAGCCTGCAGTAAATCCACAAACGGAAGAGGAGGATGAGTTCACAGCCCAATCCGAGCATGAAGATTCGTACCATACGCTTGTCCACAAACCTATGTAAACCCATTGTTTCATCCAACCACAGGGTAAATTTCATCTGTGCTTGTTCATGTTCCTCCTGCAATCGACCCGCAATTCAATACACTTCCTCTTACTATTCTTCCTGTTGCAGCTGTAGCCCCATCCTCGCAAGTACACCCCCCCCAAAATAATGTAGGAGCAACCTTCCTGCTCTGAGTGATCGAGATGCCACATGTGATACTAGATTCTATGTCCGCTCATTATATCCCCCGCATCCAAACCCATAGAGCCCCTCCCACCGCTGTAACCCAACAAGTTTAGGGGGTTCCTACACAAAACATGACTGGGCAATGGGCAGCGATGGATGCTCAATCACACCAACCCCCTCATTATAATATACCACCTCACACAATCCCACTGGCCAACATCCCTCAAGGACAACCACAACAATAACAACCCCTTTCCTACAATGTGCCGCCCCTAGTACCACCTGCTATAAATATCCTACAAGTACAACCTCCAACTACACAACTTTCTACCTTTCAATCGACTGTCCAATAATCTAACATGTACACCATACAACATCCCCAGGCTGCTATCTCACCTAGCACCCAAGACTAGGCTGATGCTAAAAAGCTAATGCAGGAACTAACCAATGAGGTCAAATGCCTCAAGATAGCCGTCGACGGAGAGCTGAAGGTAGTAGATTTTTATCACGATGATCCAATCAGCTCTTCGGTTCCACCCCTAACATTACCCAAGGGTGTATCATTGCCTACGCTAACTAAATATAATGGGGAGACAGACCCTAATGCTCACCTTATAACATTTAGACTAGAATGCGCATTACTCCAGGTCTGGCCACATGCCATTTTGCGAGTGTTCCCTATGTCCCTCGCAGGGAGAGCACTTGATTAGTATCAGGCTTTGCCAAGAAACTCAATATTTTCTCTAGAGGACTTGTTAAATCAATTCGTTACTAGGTTCAAGTATAATTTGAAACCTAAAGCAACACTTGATAGCCTTATACAAGTCAAACAAGCACCTCTAGAATCTGTACAAAAATTCATCCAAAGGTGTAGTGCTATTCTCAATGAGCTCCATGAGCTGATCCCAAAGACATATCTCCTCACCATTCTTAAGAGGACTGTTAATGAATTTTTCAAATCCAAGTTATATTATCTCAATGCGTGTAACCTCAATCAAGCCTTTTTACAGATTAAAAACATAGAGGAGGTGGCCCAAAATAGCCACGATCTTGCGTATTTAGCCTTTAAGAACCAACACAGTAAGAAAGATAAAGAAAAGACTAAAACAACTATAGCGGTAGTAGTAGAAACATAACAAGAAAATGTGGCTCAACAAAGCAAACCACCTGTGGCCCCTACTAATTACACTAAACCCACTCCTGCAACTACGCTAGAATCATCCTCATCACAGAACCCAACACCAAACCGTACAAGAAACTTTGAGAGGAAGGAACCCTCCCAATATACGCCACTGCCTATGAAGCCATCCCAGCTATTCGACCAACTCCTGAAGGCTGGATTAATGAAACATAAATAGTTATCCCTTGCTTCCATCCAAAGACATGATTGGTTCTGTCAACTAGTTCAGAACCCAAGCCTACCAATGCTGGATGAGCCTCCAGTACCAAAAGGCTTTAGAATGGACCGCTTCTATGACTATCACCAACATAACGGACATTGCACAGATTACTGTTTCACCCTAAAACAAGACATACAATGAATGATTGACGGAGGCCAAATTACTTTTGATGAGACCAACCCAGTCCAACCACAAAACCAAGCCATGGGTGTCTACAAAGATCCTCTANAATTACTTTTGATGAGACCAACCTAGTCCAACCACAAAACCAAGCCATGGGTGTCTACAAAGATCCTCTAAATACCAAAGAGGCATCGTACATGATCAACACAATCTACCTCAATGATGAACCTGAAATAGTTAGCATTAACACCATCTATTCTGACCATGAGCAAAAAATGTCTAATAAGCCATTTGTAGTGCGTATTCCTCCCGTTGCATCAACATCCATGCGTCAACCATCATACGCCTCGTGGCGGACATATGTCATCCAAGTGCCCCCCACCGTAGCGACTTCTAACACCCCGACACCTGAAAAATCATATGTGGTGTGTGTACCTCCCGCCACTACTACCACAAACTCACAAACACCTCCTATTTGGCCTGCCCCTTATGTAGTCCAAGTACCACCTGCGGTAGCAACAACAGAGGTACAACCTCTACCTAGACCAACTCCATATGTCATTAGGACACCCGAAAGTCCTAATGATTACCAATCCTCCACTCCCCAAACACAAGACAAACCCAACCCTTATGTCATCAAGGTGCCCAGCCAGCCTAGCCCTCATCCGCATGCAACCGTCCAACCGCAACCTCGCCTGACTCCATACATAGTACGGATCCCAAAACAACCTGAGGCTTTGAAATCAACTGCACCCCCATGCCACATACAAGAATGCTTAGCAGATAAACTTACACATGAATGCCTAGAGAAGGAGCGCCAATGACTAGCCTTAGGCCCTCCTAAACCTACCCCACTAAACATGGTACCCATGACACCACCTAACCATAAACCAGACACAGGCCATGAGGGTGAATCATCCAGAAAACATGATACGCCCAAATCAATGATTTTTGGCAAAAACGACAAACCAACGATGCACAAAATAAAACTGTTGGGCCCAATGGACCAAGTCAGTGCCAACAAACATATGCCCAATAGTAGAGACCTAGCAATAGCCCTAACACAAGTCACGCAAGCACTCAAACAAAAGAATACTTTACTAAGCTTATATGACTTAGTTTTAACATCTCAAACACATCGCAAAGCTTTGGTGCGCATGCTAACGTCTATCCCAGTAAGCGAGGACTTACCTCCAAATGGACCTTCAATTCATGTAGTAATGTACTCGCCTCAAGGGCCAACTTCCAAGCCATTAAGCTTTCATAATAACAACATCAAGTTGGATGAGAAAACAAGAGAAGTAACAACAGCCCCTATGTTCATAACAATATGGGTAAACTAATTCAAGATACATAGGATCCATGTAGACGATGGAGTTTCCACAAACGTAGTCCCATATCCCATCGTTGAACAACTAGGGCTTACAGAGCTAATCAAACCAACCACCACCACATGCTTGAAATCATTCAGCGGGTCACGCATCATAGTCAAAGGCACCGTGACTTTAGACTTCATAGCAAGGGACCAATTCCTCACATCTGCTGACTTTGTGGTAATTGATGAAATGCCAGGGTTCAACCTAATATTAGGAAGACCCTGGTTAGCCCAACTCAAAGTATCTTCACCCATTCACCAAGAAATTCACCTACCTTACGAAGGTGGCGAAATCATTATACACGGGGAGGCTGCGACACTCATCATCTCATCGTACATAGACACAGACCAAGGCTTAGAGGTTAAGCTTGAAGAGCCTAGATGACATGACATAAATGAATAACAACTGGTGAGCGATAATCTTTTAAACACAAGAGAAAATCCACCCAAAACAGAAATACTCAGGCCTGACATTGTACATACGCAACCTCACTTAGAAACCACAACTGACACAGAAACCATGATACATGTAAAAGAACAAGAAAACACTAACGTGGGAACCATTCCATTAGATGTTCCTTGGGCTGAATTACCATTCAATATGATCAGCGAAGGAGATGCTGAATATAGAATCGTACCCGCTAACACGTCACCCAACGTTAAAATAAAAAAAATTTAAAAAGTACTAAACCAATGAACAACACCATTGTCCAAAATGACGTTAAACTACGAACTATCTGAAATGATGTTAAACTACAACAAGTCTGAAAAGATATTAAACTACATTTCAAGTCTAGAATGACGTTAAACTATCATGTCCGCAACGACATAAAACTAGGCACGATCAGAAATGGTCGGTCACTTAAGAAATCAACATAGATCTCTTGAAACTTCTCCTGTTTACGCATGGCCCGAAATGGCCTTAAACTAGTACGAGTCACCCAAAATGGTCTTAAACTAGTATGAGTGGCTCGAAATGGCCTTAAACTAGTACAAGTGGCCTGAAATGGCCTTAAACTAGTACGAGTGGCTCAAAATGGCCTTAAACTAGTCGATTACACTGAGTGGGTATCCAACATGGTCATTGTTCCAAAAAAGAACGAAAGTATCTGCTTATGCATTGACTTCCAGGATCTCAACGTTGCAATCATAAAAGATGATTTTCCCCTACCCAGCATCAATCAACTTGTTGACTTGACTACTGGGCACACCCTATTATCTTTTATGGATGGCTTCTCAGTATCCAACTAGATACATATTAACCCAGAGCATTAGCTCCAAACTACCTTTATGACACCATGGGGAACCTTTTTCTATATAATGATGCCCTTTGGCCTCAAGAATGCTGGGGCCACATATCAATGAGCGATGACATTCATTTTTAGCGATTACATGTTACACTCCCTCAATGACTACATGGACGACATTGTGGTTAAATCAAAGAGATCGGAAAAACATGTACAAGATCTTGACTTAGTACTAAAATGTTGTTTAAAATATGAGCTGAGACATAACCCAAAGAAATGTGTCTTCGACGTCAAAATAGGCAAAATGCTTAGATTCATAGCCTTGGAAGTAGGGATACCGGTAGACCCCGATAAAGTTAAGGCTATAACAAACTTAAAACCACCTAGCAACCTTACTGAACTTCAAGGTCTACAGGGTAGATTATAGTTCATCAGACATTTCATAGAAAAACTAATAGACAAATTAAATCCTATGAACCATTTGCTACGCAAGAACGTCCATTTTGAATGGACTTCATAGTGCTAGGAAGCATTTGACAATATCAAAGTAGCACTTGTTCAATTGCCCACGATTTATCCACCTCAAAATGAGAAACCGTTTTACATCTACCTCGCCACTTCAAATTCGTCAATCGTGTCTATGCTTTGCCAGAAACAAGATGATAGAACCTAAGTCCCTATCTATTACCTGAGCCATGCATTAGTTGCCCATGAGAAAAAGTATAATGAGGTGGAGAGGTCATGTTTAGCCCTAGTCTTTTCTTTAAATAAATGGAGACATTACCTCTTCCAGAACCAAGTTAACATAATCTGCAAGGATAATCTACTCAGAGCCATCACAGGAAACATTTACGAAACAAGTCGAATAGCCCATTGGAAAGCCATGATGGTTGAGTTTGACCTACATTACATACCGCAATCATCAGTTAAGGATCATGCCATAGCAAATCAAATGGCCACGTCACCAATGCACAATCAAGCAACGATAGAGCCAGAATTCCTAGATGAAAATATAAGCGCGATAGACATAGTACCTAATGACTACGATGCCATTCTAAAATTTTATGGAGCATCCACCTCTCGAGAGGGAAGTGCTATAACTGTCATCACCTATCCCTTTGGGGAGATCCAACCCTTTGCTTATTGTTTTGATTTTCACTGTACTAACAACATAGTAGAGTACGAAGGTCTCCTTAGAGGTCTCATGGCAGCACTAGCTTCAGACATCACACGACTGGTGGTCAGAGGAGATTCATAACTAGTTTTGAACTAAGTCATAGATATTTATACATGCAAAGCACAACATTTACAACCATACTGTGACTTGGAAAAACACTTAATGAGGTAATTTGAAAACATCGATGTGCAACATGTCTCTAGAAACGACAATACCATCGCAGATGCACTGGCCACATTAGTGTTAAATATATCGCCAGACATGTTCCATACATTGCCAAGCTCCATAATCAGTTGTGCCAAACCAATAACTGATACTCTTGATACATTGCCAATTGCATTCATTAGTACAACACACGTGATAGAATGGTATGACGACATAAAAGAGTACCTTCTACGTAGTGAAACACCGCAACACTTAACGAATGCACAAAAAGATGTGGTACAAAAGTATTATCGGCAATATGCACTGGCAGGGGACACATTGTGTCATAGATCCTACCAAGGCATATTGCTTACACGCATTAGTAGCACTGATGCCCAAACCATCATTGAGCAAGTACATGATAGACTATGCGGAGGAGATATAGCACCAAAAGAAATGGCGACAAAGATAAGACGCTTAGGATATTATTGGCCACACATGGAGTATGACTGTCTCTCCAAGGCTAAGACATGTAGTACCTGTCAAATACATAGTAATCTAATCCATGTCCCACCAAATGAGTTGCATACGGCGCAAATCACATGGCCCTTTCAAAAGTGGGTTTACACCTTATCAGACTAATAACACCCTCATCTTCTGCAGGGCATAGTTTCATCATAACCGTAATAGAATATTTCACAAAGTGGGTAGAAGTTGTTCCCCTTTGAAAGACTACATCTAAACATGTATGCAACTTCATTCTCGAAAATATTGTAACCCATTTTGGCATCCCTATGACCATAATCACTGATAATGGGCCACAGTTCAGTAGTGCCGAAACCAAAACTTTTTGTGAAAGTTTGGGGATCAAGAACTCATTTTCATCCCCTTACTACCCTCAGAGAAATGGGCAAGCAGAGGCAACAAACAAAACCATTATTACAATACTTAAAATGATGCTTACCCAAAGCAAGCGAAGGTGGCACGAATAGTTGGTATACGCATTGTGGGCATATCGTACTACGCATCAGACTTCAACAGGTAAAACGCCATATAGTCTTGTTTATAGTTCAGAAGATGTTTTACCTTTGGAATTACAGGTACCATCTTTAAGGATTACACTTTCTAGACTTCTCAACGAAGGATAAAACAATGACCTACACATCATTGACCTGGAGTCGGTGGAGGAGGAACGCATACGTGCACTCGATCAGATTGAGTGGTACCAAAAACAACAACAGCAATGCCATCAGCACCACATTCATAAGCACCCCATCAAAGAAGGTGACCTTGTACTTAAGGTCATTCGGGAACACCCAGACAAATTCTCAGCCAACTGGGAAGGGCCCTACTTGGTCACTAAAGCATACGATAACGGAGCATTTAAGTTAGTTGATATGGAAGGGAATGAGCTTGCAAATCCAACCAATCACTTGTTCCTGAAACTATTCTATATTTGAGTACAAGCTCAGGTACGTACGAGTCCTGGATCATGACTATAAACTGATACCACAATGAGTCCTGGATCACGACTATAAACTGATACCACAGCTCGTCCTGGAATCATGATGGTAAACTGATACCATAGAACAGTCCTGGATCATGACTTAAAACTAATACCACAGCTCGTCCTGACATCATGATGATAAATCGATACCACAAAGTGTCTTCAATGACAATAAACTAGCACCTATCCAGTACGAAAGTAAACTACCACAGTCCCATTCGCCAGAGTCCGCTAAGACTATAAATTGGTTTGCCTCTTCACGGTCTGCTAAGACTAGAAATTGGCAATGCACTGTCTTCCACGACGCTAAACGGGAAATGTCCAATGGGTCATGACATAAAACTAACCCATGATAGTCCGCTAAGACTATAAACTGGCAATTTCATCTCTGGTTCCTCAATCTGTGGCTGCATTCAAACTTCATCAGAATTACTACATTGCTCACCATTGGACGATCCCAACAACATTGCTGTCATTCATATATAGTGCCTGAAATCTCATCTGGTGCCTTTGTTTCATCGGTAGCTGTTTAAGTCTAAGCTCTTTTACGCACTCATGGTTTTCTTGTCTTCTTGGAGTTGTGTTTGTAGGATGACACTCAGAGGTGTTTGTACAAGAATGCACTTCATCATAAGTAGCAAGGTGAGGCGATGTTCATTGTACACATGGCAAGACTAAATCAAGCCATTCACTAGTACATCCCCATTTCCTGGCCCATTTTCTATCTATTCATCGACATACTCTACTCAGCCACACCTCTAATACACCCAGTACACTCAAAACTTTGAGCATACTATTGCGCACTGTAACACTTTTAAGCAGTTGCAACACACAACATAACACTTGAGCATTAGTACAAGGTCAAAACAAAGTTTCTTCTCAAAAAAAAAAGGATGAAAGTTGTCTTGAAAACAAATACTTATTCAAAAATAATCGAGTGACATCCCATTGCTTAGCCTTGGCTCTCCGCCAACAGGCTTCCCCTAAAACACTAAACAAGGGCCCTGTTCCTCCAAAGAATGCAACACATCATCACGTGGCTTTGGTCTCATCGACAAGTCCTCTTGGACACTAACCAAGAGTCTTATTCTGCCAAAGGATACACATCGCATATCTTGATTCTGAGTCTGCTAAATAATGGCTATTGACAAGGATCAGCATGATACACACCAGAGCATCCCCTTTACCAAGCACACTCCCTTGGTCAGTTCCCAATCCCGACAATCTCCATGTCCCTATCCAGCTACAAATTTTACTTCTCCAATCCTAGGTACTACTAAACACGGTGCGATGACGTCTAGTCAAGTGGCAAAAGACAAAGTCTCTATCAAGTTGCTTATGATGTTTTGCACTTCTTTGTCGACGCTTCTCAGGTCGATGCCTCCAAGCATCAACAAAGAGGGGCCAATGAAACACCACAAAATTTTGAGCTTAGTACTTCTCCAACAAGAATCGGGCTAAGTCATGACATTCCTCTGCATGACTAAAAGCTTGAAGACCCCACAAACAGCTTCAAGCGGAGTCGAACTCGACAAGAAGTACATCCCTGGGACCCATCGACAACCATGAAAACATCTGATATCAAACCTGGCAACTTCGGAGATCAAGATACTTAGTTTTCACTAAGTATGCATTCTCAGCGTATACACCCAGCGTATACGCTCAAGTTTATGTTCTCAGCGTATACGCCCAGCGTATATGCCCAGTGTATACGCCTGATGTTCACAGCATATACGCCTAGCGTGTACGCTCCAGATTGCATCTACAGCGTATACGCCCAGTGTACACACCTCACAAGTACTTTCAGCCTATATGACTGATGCATACGCCCGACATGCAATCCCCAAAGATGGAAAAAACATTGCAGAGCAAGACTTGGTACAAGGCAGAAATTCACGTGAACAGAGCAACCATTAGCGTATATGCCCAGTGTATACACCCAGAAACTATCAGCATATACGCCTAGCACATCCAGCATATACGCTCAGTGTATACGCCTAGCGTCTACGCCTGCATGATACAGCGTATACACCGAGCGTATACGCCCAGCAGATGTAACATGTTGTACACTTGTAAATTTTATTCTTTTGCACCCAATCAACGTGCCATGTGTCACCCAACCCGAGTCTAACATCTAAACCTATATAAAAACCCCAATTTTTCATTAGCTCGAGGTTGGCTGGCAATTTTGAGCAAACCAGAGAGAAAAGACACTAAGAACCAGAGCAGAGAACCTTATATGCTGGACCTAAACCCTGTACGCTAAGCATACAGCCTCTACATTGTGCCCATAGCTTAAACCAGCACACAGTCTTCCCTACATCCACCGGGGCTATTTTTCCGCCTTGTGTGAAAGTCACAACTACGTTAGACTGGTACATTGTAACTCTCACTTTGCAATAATATTGCTGCATTTTCTTCCTAAAATCTGTTATAGTTTTGCATCAATTGTTGCATGTTTATTGTTTACGCCGTTTTAAGTTTAGGCTTGGTTTAGATCAGTTACGCCGTTTATGCCCTATTTTACATCTTTTACGCCATTTACGTATAACCCAGCGTATAGCACCTCGCTTGGGGAAATCCTTGCTTGATCTGCATGCAGACCACTCAAGGTACTATGCCTTCATTAATTCCAACTTGCCCTCAAACGAAGGTAGGGTCTTTTGTGCATGTCCAGATATCTCCAAGAGTCTATTTCCTTCCAGCCGGAGATCGACGATTTTGGATGGTACAGGTGGTTGTGCAACATCAATGCACTTCACCTAATTGAACCATTGGCACACATCTCAAAACGTTGATGGAGAAATCACGACATGGCAGGCTCATAGTTACGGCATGGTAGACTCACATTACAATGGTCATGCATGCCCAACGGTCATGCTGGCACGTGTGGTGTAAATAGGTCAACGTGGGGCCAAAGCACGTGGCATCCAAACCACCCCTTTCATGTGCCCTTGGTCCTATAAATACCCCAACAAGTAACATTTGAAGGAATTTTTGACTTTTTTGGCTTTCGCTTCTCCTCGACTCTCTCTCTCTCTCTCTTTGGCTCCAGCTCATTTTGGCACATTTCAGGTTGGCCTATGGGATTTGAGGGAAAAAATGGGCAAGTTAGCATTGTAACATTGAGCATTGTAAACTTTCTGTTTGGCACTACAAATAGTTAGCATTCTTAGTTGGAATTTTGTTCTATTCCATTTCTACCAGCTTGGTAGAATTCCCACATTGTCAGCTCCTGAGTCCGCACCCAAGTGCACATCCGTCTTTGCTCTACATGTCTTGGTTACTCTCGGGATCTTTGCACTCCACAACGCTATGCAATCGACTGTATCCATCTTGATAGAGCAAACTTGTAGCTTCGAAGCAGTGCACTTTTCTAACTACATTTTACTTTGTTTCCTGCTTATTACTGCATTTTACACTATTTTATGCCTTCTTTGCATTTAAGCATTACATTGCGCTATCATTTTTGTTTTCAAAGTACACATTGAAAAAGGCTATATAGATAGCGACTAAGTCCTTGTCTAATTGACTAGACCATTCAGGACGTACCATATCTATTCACACCCAACATGGCCCTCCCACAGATACAAGGTCGAGATTGTCATGACCATCGACCCCTCAGTGTTTTCTAGTCATCAATGTTTTTGGTTGCAACAGTTTTTTGGCGCTAGAAGAAGGGCCCTTTAGTTCCCTCTCCATGTGTCATGGTAGTCTTGTAAGCCTTCTACACCCTGATATGCATTAGCATAAACTTGATACCTATTTGTGGTTGTTTACACGTCATGTGGTGCAGATCAGTCACTTCGATGGTTCCTCTGGAGCCCTACAGGACGCAAAGCCTTCGATCACCAGTTAACTTGCCTATCTTATGGTAGTCTTGCATGCACTTTATATCCTATCATGCACTAGCATAAACATGACACCCTTTAGCAGTTGTTTACACTTTGTGTGGTACAAATTGGTCGTCTCGATGATTCCTTAGGAGCCCAGCAAAACATAAAGCCTTTTTGATTTCTTTTTTATTTCTTCCAATTCATTTTCTTTCCTCATTAGAAAAATTGTTAGCAATTGATTGCTTTTTCCCATCTACAAAACTGCTTGGCTTAGCAATAATGAATTCTTCAACTACTACCACTAACACCTTTAATGTTGAAGTTCCCATCACGGTTCAAGGCACTACTGGTGCCAAAAAACTGCTAAACCCGATGCTGGAAACACGTTGGTCCCTCAGAATCCAAAATCAAGGACCTAAGGGATTGGCCCAACAAAACAAGCATTACAACTTCCTTTGTGCAAAGGTGCAGAAAAATCTACCTTTGGATGTACACGAACTCGAAGACAAACGTAGCTTCAAAATCGCTTACTGCAATGGAAAGGAATTTGTTCCTACTCCTGGTGCTTCCTTACCTTTGATACAAGAGAATCAATGGCTTTTAGATTAGCTAATCCGAATGGCTAGGCTTAGGGAGCAACAAGACATAGTGTCCAACGAAGATGACGCTTTCCAAGATAGATAGGAGCAACTCGATTCCCAATCAAATGAGGGAGGTCCAACCAACTTCATTCCTATCCCTCCTACCCAGTCCTTCTAGGCAAAGCCATTGTCTATCACCACTCCCTTTGTGATCATGCCTATGCTTCCACAACCTGTGATTAAAATTGCTATGGGTAGCCACGTTAACCTCGTAGCATTTCAGTGCCATCCCTTGCCTATTTCGCCTATCTCATTTGTAGCCACTATTCCTTCGTAAGCTGTTCAACAGTCCATTCCTATAGTGCATCATGCATCAATCGCATCTATCCTGCCACATGTTCATACCGTGCCTACCTCACAATGATACACAACTTTTGTTTCCATTCCTACATTCACGTCTATTCCACCCACTGTGGTAGGCCCTGGCTCGTCTACATGGTGGGCCCCATTCGCTTCTTCACCTATTCCGCAACCATCGTAGATGTCTCACTACATTTTCTCTCAAGCCCACCAAGCCTTGCAGATGATACAACCCAACACAGGGCTATGGTCTATGCTACCAGTGACACAAGCTATCTATCTGACAGCCCAACCCATGGTTGCTGCCCTAACAACACCACCTGCTAGGTGGTGGACAACAGAAGTAGCACCACTCGCGGGGGTCATCCCAATAGTATCACTGATGGGTCATGCTGCCACCCCTTCCATTCCATAGGTGGGAGTTGCCTCGGTAGTTCCCCAACCACCTACAACATTGCTGGGTCTAGACCAAGCATTCTAGCTCATCCAAACCCTTACTGAGGAAATAAAATGCCTCAAAGTCGATGGGTCTGACACGATAAAAGTCATGGACTTTTACCAGGACAACCCCATTAGCCCTATGATCCCTACTTTGACATTACCCCCAGGGATGTCTCTCCCACACTTCACAAAGTCCGATGGGGAGGGGGATCCTAACGCACATATTATTACCTTCAGGTTTGAGTCTTTGTTGTTGCAATAATGGCCGCACATGATGATTCATTTCTTTGCCATGTACTTAGCTGGGAAAGCCCTAGATTTGTACCATGCACTACCACACTCATCTATTTCAACTTTGGAAGAGCTTCTAATCCAATTCGTGACATGCTTCAAGTACAACTTGAAGCCAGAAACCATGCTAGATCACCTGATGAGCATGAAGCAAGACCCTCTAGAGCCAGTCCAAAAGTTCATTGAGCATTGGAGTGCAAGCCTTAATGAAATTCATGAGCCCATTGTAGAGGCCCACTTGCCGGCCATCTTTAAGGGCGCAATGAACAACTTCATCAAGTCTAAACTATACTACCTCATTCCTCGCACTCTTAGCCAAGCCTTCGGTCAGACTAAGAGTATACTGGACACTGCAGAGGTAAGCAAAGACCCGGCCTACATCGCCTACAAAAAAATATTAAAAAAAAGGAAAAGGGTAAGGCCCCAACAACCA
The DNA here is from genome assembly GCA_015680685.1 of Gnetum montanum. Lineage (NCBI taxonomy): Eukaryota > Viridiplantae > Streptophyta > Gnetopsida > Gnetales > Gnetaceae > Gnetum > Gnetum montanum. Next base: position 209,135 of record MNCI01007961.1, read on the forward strand.
CAGTGGCCGCTATGGCAACCGAGGCCAAGCCTAAACCTAGTAACAATGGTAACAAGAACATTAAAAAACCAGCCGTACCCACGGCTAATCTTGCGCCCAAATAGGGCCATGCACTACAACCTACTATACCTACACTTGAGACATCTACATGACCCAAACCCAACTTTTAGCACAAAGATCACTCAAAGTACACCCCACTACCTCTCAAGCCTTCAAAAATTTTGAAGCAGCTATTGGCAGTAGGGTACATCCAACATAAGTAGATGTCAAAAGAAGCAATCACAAGACATCAATGCTACTGCAAGCTCCTTAGGAACCCCTCTTTGGCCCTACCTAATAAGCCCCCAGTTACTAAGGATTTTATGCTGGATAGGTTTTGTGACTACCACCAATAGTGTGGTCACAGCACAGATTACTGTTTAGCATTGCAGGATGACATCCAAGGATTAATTAATTAGGGGAAACTGGTGCTGGACAAAAGTAACCCAGTGCAACCTAAAAACCAATCTATGTATGTCTACATATACCCCCTTAACGCCAACAATGCTAGTTGCATCTTCAATGCCATTGGCATTGACAGTGATCCTAGGCTATCCCAATAGCCATTTGTGGTTCGTGTGCCTCAACTTAGTGCACCAGCACCACCAGTAGCTAGTCGAAGCTTGCAATAGCCGCTCATCCTGAAAGTCCCTCCATGAGCATCCACCTTTGCACCATCTATTGGCGGGGCCATGCAGTCCCACCCATTAACACCTCTAGCTCCCTTTGTCATCAGGGGATGAGCACTTTTGATAGCCCCCATTCCACGCAAAACAACTGAACAACCTTCTCGTCCTAAAAGATGAGAAGTTCACTTCATGGGTGAGACGTTGAAGGGAGGTACCACCCAAGGTACTTCCAAGCCTATGTCTTCACCCCTGCATCTGTGCCTTCATCACTAAAAACAAATGTTGACATGACCACACAGCCTGCACTGCTCTGTCAAAAAGGGTCTGAACCCAGATCCGAAGTGGCCCCCCCTTAGGAAATTTATCTTTTGGGGAAAATAGAAGAGGAGGTGAGCATTAAACAAGATAGTGTCCAAGACCTCTTGAATGCCCTCACTCAAGTCAAACAAGCTATAAAATAAAAAAACACTACATTAAGCTTCTACGATCTAATCATGACATCCATCCCCCACTGTGAGGCTCTGATCGACATGATGATAGCAACTCCAGTCAACATAGACATGCCAACAAAAGAGGAAGCGATCTACTCTATCCTGCTTCCCTCTGTACCTGTAGAACCAGAGCTGTTTCAACTAACCTTCCATGACGATGCCATTAGGGAAGATCCCGAGAGGGGCCAAGTGTCTACGACACCCCTTTTCATCACAATTTGGGTCGGCCAACACTAGATCTAAAGGGTACACATTGATGATGGGGCTGCTATGAATGTCATCCTATTCCCTATTATGGACAAGTTGGGCTTGGTTGACCATATCAATCCCACAACCACGTCATGCCTGAGGTCGTTCAATGGGGTGCAGGTCATGGTGAAGGGCACGATTCACATAGACTTCATAGCAAGGGACCAGTTCTCCATAAACATAATGTTCATCATGGTGGAGGAAATGCCTCGGTTTAACTTGATCTTGGGGAGATCGTGGTTAGCACAACTTAGGGTTGTTTCCTCATCCATACATTAGGAGATCCACTTGCCTTACGTAGGTAGAGAGGTTGTGATCCATGGCGATGAGGTAGCAATGCAAGCAATCCACAACGTAGGTGTGGAACATGGCTCAGAGGTTATAAATTCTAAGAATGAAGTTCCTGTCATAGTTTACACTGACCATCTGGTAGGAGGATTGGCTCAACAAGCTGATCCCCAAAATGAAAATGCATGGGTCGAGTTGCCCTTCCAAGTGGGAGGCAACGATGTAGATGAAGGCTCTAGGAAAACACCTCGACCTTATGCTTCACTCAACCCACATTGGGTCAAGAATCAGCTATGCCTAGCATAGAAACCTCATTGCTTCCTGCCCATGCACCACTCGTACACTTCTACACAATGGCCTGAAATGACCTAAAACTAGCAATACGCAATGGCCTGAAATGACCAAAAACTAGCAATGTACAATGGCTCAAAATGGCCTAAAAACAGCAATGTGCAATGGTCCAAAACGACCTAAAAATAGTAATGTGCATTTATGTATCATCCTTATGTTTCGCTCAATCTGCGTTGGGTCAATAAGTAGCTACGCCTAGCATGGCAAACGATCGCTTTCCGCCCATGCACCATCCTTGTGCAAAACTAGCAATGCTATGCTATGGCCCAAAACGGCCTAAAACTAGCAATGGCTCAAAATGGCCTAAAACTAACATAAGTTACTAGTTATCCATTGTTCAAGTTGTTAATGTATCATACCTTTGGAATATTATGCAATGGCCCGAAATGGCCTAAAACTAGCGATGGCCCGAAATGGCCTAAAACTAGCACATGAAAGCATGAATATTTTATACAAAATGTAGTACGAATGCAATGCACAAGTTAGCACAGAATCGATTTTTGTATAAAAAAATTCTCTTTGCTTTATTCAAAAATTTTTTCCTTTAAAAAATGTTTGTAAAATTTGATACAAAAAATTCAAAATTCCAAAAAAATCCCATGCTGTCATGGGTTGTCCCCATCTACATTATCTTCACCACTCGTTGTTGCATCATTCCTTATTGCATCACCTTCCCCTGCATTGTCCTTTTCCAACTCTTCATCTTCTCCCTCTATGGGCACTACACCCTCCTCTAGAGCCTACATCGTAGGGGTGAAGTGGCCAGCTATGGTAATAAACACAAACTACAATAGAGCATAAACATTAACACGGTAGAAAGTGGTTAACCTCATAAGGGCTTGCATCTGTCTCAAAGGGTATCCAATCTAAACCAATCCTAAGATGATGCTAGATCTCCTCTGCTATGATCTCCACCCAACGCTTTGTGCTTGGTTTAGCGTCTATTGTAGCAGCTCTCTCCCTTTCGGTGGTTGTCCACCTTAGTGGTCCTGGAGAAAAGGAAACAGTTGCCGTCTCCCCTGTGGAAAGGTCCACTTTCTAGTCAAGAGATTTCATGACCTTTACCTACTCTTTGAACCTAGCATAGGTCTCTAAAGCATCAATGACATTTATGAATGCTTCATACGTAAATGCCTCCACAGTAGCGTCTTCGTACAACTTACAATGGGTGACATTTTCCTGTTTATGCATATGTTTATGGTTTCTCTCAGACTGCTCCCATTCGTAAACCTTGGTGTTGAAGTCTTTTAAATCCTGATTCTTTTGGTCTAGCAAGTCCATCTGCATCCACTGCTCTATTATTTCATGGGTAGCTTTGACATTTTGATGCGTAACTATCCAAAACCTAGCTTGGTCTATCACAGCCATGCACCAGTTCCCATTGTTAGTGTCATGGTCTATGAGGAACTTGTTCCTCGACTTGAGATCCTCCACCTCAACCCTCAAGTTAGCCTCCCTTTGCTTAGCCTTTTGGACATGTTTCCACAAATCCTCATTGACATGCTTGTACTCCCACAGGGAGCATGCCGAGTGCAAAGTGCATGTGCAAACCTCATCATATGCATGACGAGATACCTCGGTCACTTCAGGTAGGAATGTGGACATAACATCGACCTTCAAAGGTTGTGTCAGGTCCCATTTGAGTCAAGAGGCTATCGTAACATGAAGAAGACACCAGTCGCATTAGCATAGCATAAGTAGCAAATGCAACAAATTTTAGCATAACAATGCAAGAGCAAATAATACTACTACTTACTCACTTCAGGGTCCACCTGCTGAAGAAGGCTGATCATGTTATCAAAAATCCCCTACATAAACATGAACTTGTCAGGGACCTCAACCCATGATTCCACGTGAATCAAAGAAGATCTTGTAGCACCAGTGGTAGCGTCTGTCACATAACCAAACACATTAGCAATGACCAAAATGAGCTATGACAAGGTAGACATATTGCTGAACTCACCAACGTTTGATTATGGTGTCTCTTCCGGCTGATGCAAAATGAGGGTGGTGGCCTGGCTAGAAGTTCCTACTGGGTCCCTATGGACCTTCTCTTCATGCGCTAGTGCTTTTCCTTTAAGGAGACTAGCATCTTTTTTATTCAATGAAGACTCCTCAGTAGGAGGATTCTCCTTAATAACAAGAGCCCTTACCTTAGCGGTGGGAGCTCCCTTCCTTTCGACTGGGGCCCTTCTCTTTGAAACTGGGGCCTCCTTGTCTTTATTTGTCACCCCTATCTTAAGGGCCAACACCTCTTCATTGCCTTCTTATTCTCTCTCTTCTTCTTCTGGTGGTCAAGAAATGTGTTTGCATTAGCTCAAAGTAGGTTAGCCTAAGCCAGATGCTACACTATGCTACGCCACCTAGCATAGCAGATAATAGCAGACAATAGGAGGTTGCGTCCTCTGTAGTTTAAGTCGTGGTTTTCACCCCTCCTCTTCCTCTGCGTGAAGGGTTTCATTGGCTGGAGGAGGTCTCTTCCACTATAACTTGCTGGCCACAGTCTCAACTATTAGATGTTCACCTCGCGAGATGCTACCGTCTATGGAGGGGGGCATATCTCCTATGCTATCTTGGCCATGCACGCTGCGGGCAACCTGATCCTTAGTCATTACAGAAAATGACTTCCCAATTATCTTTAGGAGATCCTAGGCTCAGGTGGTCTAAAGGATCTGGCAAATCCATGGTTTGGAAATTTGGTTGTGATTTCGCATGACCCAAACTTCATTCTTTTGAGCCACCAGGAACTCCACGAAATGCTTAAGGTAGGCTATGTAAAAGGCATAATGGATGTTGGAATGGGACTCCATTTTCTTACGGTTCCCCAAGATTTTTGTCCACAAGCCTTTACATAGAGACTCGGCCCAGTTGTAATGGACCCCCTCCTCGATAACCTCATGCATTACCCAGGTCTTCTCAATCCCCAGGACCTTCCCTTGGGTAAGCAGTTTGGGGAATGTGCAAGCATGAAAGACAAGGTAAATCTCCTTCACGAGTCCTCCCTTGAGCTTCTTCATGGGGAGACCCTTCCATTCTTTGGTGAGCCCTAACCAGTCTTGGATGTCCTTCTTCTAAAGGATCAACTTCGTCTTGGACTTTGATCCTATCAGAATGCCTTCTCCAAGGACATTGAAGAGGTCCATGAATAACTAGTCATTGATGTTAATGACCACCTGCACACCATGCACATGTAGGCAGAAGTGGCTCACCTTGTCAGAAAAGGATTTGACGAGGGAGAGCATCTCGGTAGTAGGAACGTTCATATTTGGGGCCAGGAATAGATTCATAAGCCCCACCTTTTTGATGTTCTGGACCAGGGAGTTCGAGGCCATGCCGTTCAGCTAGCATTGGCTTGTCTCTACTTCTCCATAATTGAAGTAGACATTCATTCCCTGTGTCTCGGCGGTTACTACCATCACCTCCTGAGGCTTTTTCACTCCTACAATAGGTTCACAAAAATGTTTAGCATAAAGACATAGAAAATTCAAAAATTGTAGGACACTTAAGCATGTGGCACTTATTGCTTGGCCTACCAAGTTGATACGGCAACGAGAACTATGGGAGCTCAACCAAAACCTATTCAACCATGACCAGTTGAAAGGGTTCTACCCACTCCTCATCTAGCCAACCCTACCTCTTATAGTGATTATAGGGAATAGAATATACGCCTGGGTAGGTGTGGTATTCACCCCCACATTGATCGATCACACTTTCCCATAGGTTCTTAGCAGAAGAAAACTCCTATAGGGTTATCTGCGCTATAGCCAATAGACCTGGTAGGTCGTAAACACCATCCTTATTGATGAAGAAGCTGGTAACAAAGGCATACTATTAGCATTAGGCCACTATGGCCAGCGTGGCACAAACACAGTAGAACAAGGCTACAAAACTCACCTGTTGGCATAGTAGATAGTTCCCTAAGGGTTTTGAAAGCACATCATCATAAAACGTGCTAGGAACAGTGTGTTGAAATGGTGGTAGTAGTTGTACTCAAGCATCTTCTAGATCTAGGCTAAGCACCTTAACCTTGATGGGTGCTGATTAGATCCTTCTCCCTACCCACTCGTGATTACCCCATTGATTAGAAATATTAGAATGCCTCAACTTGCCCCAGGAAAAATGGCTTCTGTTATGTCGGCCGCCTCCTCCTCCTCTAGGAATGACCAAATGATCACACTGAAGTGGTCAAGGAGGAATCGTAGGAAGTGCTATGACCCTTTCCTAAACTAGACCCCTTGCTCTCCCATATGTATTTGGGGAGGAGGAGCATTGGCCATAGGTCTACTCACATGACATAGGACCCCTCTAATTTCTAAAACAATCAGGATTGGCCTTCTTCCCATCCAGCACAACACAACCAGTAAGTGTCATCATCATGTCTAAGTGCAATACATAGGTAACGTAGCAACACCTAGCAATTCATGCATATAGTGTAGCATATTCCTCTTCCCATACATAGCTAGTGAGACATGATATCACATAGGCCGCGATATCATGGTTTGCCGCCAAATCTATAAATAAGAGGTGGCACTCCCCTTATTTCTCATCTTGGTCTAGAAGTAGGAAAACTCTAGTAGTTTGATCACTCTAGAGATAGATTATTTTTCCATGTGCCTGTAGTAGGAGTCCTAAAGTGAACGGATCTTTATGCAAGCAACATTATACCTGAACACAAGTTACGTACGGCAATAAAGATGAACTTCCTAGATAAACCTTGTAGTGCATGGAATAGGATTTTATTTATTATTTTCGCTCTAACTCTTAAACTCCTAGAATGTGATTTGAATATGACTTGATTACGAGCATCTAAAGATGTGTATGGTTAGTCAAGGAATCAGTCGCTCACCGCATGTGATCTGAGTAAGATTTGATTACAAGCATCTAGTGTGACTACTTTGTAACCTAGTGGCGTATCCAAGATCTACACTTGGTAATCCCAGTGGTAGTCAAACACCCCGATGTGTACGGTTAGTCAAGGAATCATCCGCTCATCACACTTAGGCTAGATAGATTCTCTCAATCCTTTCCTCCTATTTAAGTGCCTCAGTACGACCAGTTCGAGCACGTGCGTTACGCGTGGTGATCCCAGTGATGATTAGCGTTTGGTACCCACGGTTGCATTGGTTTAGGGTGTGTATGGTAAGTGGGAACGGATGCTAACGCTAGTTAATTTAGACTTAGTTCATTAGTTAGAGTTAGTTAGTCTTCTCAACCCTTCACCTCATAGCAAAGGAGAAAAACATAAAAACATATAAAAATCATATACCTTGGACTTACTTAACCATACATCATGACAACTACAAGTCTGGGAAGACAACGAATGGGTAACCTTAAGTGTTCCATGAGGCATGTAGGCATTTATTCTACGGACTTCAACCGGATCGCGCGTGCTACAGTCATTTCGTATGGTTGAGTATAGGGGTACCTCGCCACTCATCATTAGCATCGTTGCCAGGGACTAAGTGTTTATGCACTATGTAGGACATAAGAGGATATTACTCACATCATTGGAAGCCTAAATAAACCTTAGGGTTAATCATAAGAAAAATTTTATAACAGTAACTAGCACACCGAAATAACAATGTCTTCTTCTCAAACTTGATACATTTGTGTTGGTTGTTCTCTTGGGTGCTTGAATGTTTTCTTTTTGGGTTTTCTTACTATTCCGATGTTACCCAATTATTGGAAGCAGAGACAATAAAAATAATCAAGTCTTTGCATGGTGTGGTTCTCACGCATAAAGAAACAAAATAATAAAAAAAGAAAAAGAAAAAAAATGAAAAGTGAGAATTCAAAGCACACCCCTTAGATGAAATAAACTTGGGCTACAAGCACTGGTTATGAAACCAAAGTGTTCCCTCTAATTAAGGCCCTTCTCGCTTCCCATTTTCTCCTTTTTTTCTTCGGAATGGTGGTGACTCTTTGGAGATGCATTCTTGTTACCTAAGTGGATGGTTTAGCCAAATGTATTGATGCAAAGTCACTAAATGTGGTTGGTTTGAGGCTGGAGTAGGAATTCGATTTGGTAAGTTCCATTAATCATGAAACACACAAGGGGCTATACACCACCTTGTCCTTGGGATTCCATTCCATTCTCTTTTCTCCATCCTTCCCTCCATTATTCACCTCATTTCTGATTGTATCATTAGTGTATATATTTTGGTTGATGTGTTGTTTTCTTTTCGGTAAATTCTTGTGGTTAAGACTTTAACTCTTGTTTCCAATGACATTCCCAAAGCCTATGGACTCTTTGAATGTGGGATTGTCAGGGCATTAAGGGCATGAGCCTACTTTGGGGAGGACCCACTAACATTCCTATTTGGAGCACCAGTTAACTTCTTTTCCCTAACATTTTTATGATTAATTTTATTTTGTTCATTCCATCTTGACATCCATTTCACTGATGTTTTTAGTTGTCCCTTTTTATCTATCTTTCTTTCTCCTTTCCTTTCTCCATTCTAATGCTACCAGAGGTTCACGATTAGTCATGGGGGTATGGGGCCTGATTTTTTCAATTTTCTCCTAGCCCCAAATTTTTTGATTTTCTTCCTAACCCCTACACCTTCAGTAGTCATCATTAATATATCTCCCAATCCAAATCAGCCATACCACAACCTAGCCAATGAACTTACACCGAAGCAAGGTATAAATTACATGATGATTCATTTACCCTTGCTAATATAGGATTATGTTGTGTGTGCAAATGGAAATAATACAACAATGGATTGGATCTGGAGCAAACACTTGGAATGGAGCAGCACTGAAGCAGCTATACAAGGAGCAAGATTGATGCTGCACTTATGGAAGAAAAACAAAGATGCCATTTTGGCATTGGTAGCAGCAACACTTCTTTCTCTCAATCTCTTTTTCTCAGCTGACAACTAAGGCCTGATGTCATTGTAATAAGATGTTCACCCTTGTTGTCATGAACACTAGTTTTGTCAAGTCTTGTAATGATGATCCGTTCACATGTCATCCCATTAGTTCCAGTCCCCTCAATAATTCCATACCTTCCTGATATTATTGTGAGGAACTCGAGGAGAGGTTTCATTCAGTCATGGGGGTATGATGAGACACGATATCGCATAGGCCACGATGTCATGTACATGATATTATGTCGTCCTCTACAATATCGTGTTCATGATATCATGGTCCATCACCAAATCTATAAATAAGAGATAGCAATCCCCTTATTCCTCATCTTGGTCTAGAAGTAAGGAAACTCTGGCAGTTTGATCACTCCAGAGATAGATTATTTTTCCATGTGCCCAGAGTAGGAGTCCTAAAGTGAATGAATCTTTATTCGAACAACATTGTACCTGAACACAAGTTGTGTACAGCAATAAAGATGAACTTCCTGGATAAACCTTGTAGTGCATGGAATAGGATTTTATTTATTATTTTCTCTCTAACCCTTAAACTTCTAGAATGTGATTTGACTACAACCTGATTATGAGCATCTAAGGATGTGTATGGTTAGTCAAGGAATCGACCGCTCACCACATGCAATTTGAGTACGACTTGATAACGAGCATCTAGTGTGACTACTTGGTAACTTAGTGGCATATCCAAGATCTACGCTTGGTAATCCCAATGGTAGTCAAACACCCCGATGTGTACGGTTAGTCAAGGAATCGGCCACTCATCGTAGTTAGGCTAGATAGATTCTCTCAACCCTTTCCTCCTAGTTAAGTGCCTCAATACCACCACTTCGAGCACGTGCGTTACATGTGGTGATGCCAGTGACGATTAGCGTTTGGTAGCCATGGTTGCATTGATTTAAGGTGTGTACGGTAAGTGGGAACGGATGCTGATGCTAGTTAATTTAGACTTAGTTCATTAGTTAGAGTTAGTTAGTCTTCTCAACCCTTCACCTCATAGCATAGGAGAAAAACATAAAAACATATAAAAATCATATACCTCGGACTTACTTAACCATACACCATGACAACTACAAGTAAGTCTGGGAAGATAATGAATGGTTAACCTTAAGTGTTCCATGAGGCGTGTAGGCATTTAGTCTGTGGAGTTTGACCGGATCACATGTGCTACGCTTGTTTCGTATGGTTGAGTGTATGGGTACCTCAACACTCATCAATAGTGCAACAAGAACACAAAAGTGCTAGCATAGCGAAAATAGCCTAGCGTAGCAACAAAGAAATTAACCTTAATAGGGTGATTAACAACATGCCCTAACAAAACACATGTCACACCATCGCATCACACATAGCCCAGCCCCTCTGAGGGTTCTATGTTACGCCATTCTAAAGCCAAGAAACTTAAACTGCTTGAACCCCCGCAGTTATGACAATTGCAACAGCGGCAGTTTAAGACACCTTGCATACAAAAATGGTGTAACATTTATGTACTCATCGTGGCCAAAACGGCAACAATGGCAATGCAAAATCCAAAACAACATGATGATAGAAAACACAGGTGACTAAGACTAGGATGCAAAACGAAAGCAAAGAACAATAGAAGCAAGAAACGATAACCGAGTTGCAAAAAAGCAAAAGAAGCGTAGTAAGCTACTAGGTCAATGGCGTGTCCTTCCACACCGCGATGCATGCTTGTGTCATGTGCCCCATGGTTTTCCTCTCCTCTTCAACATTTTCAAGTGCTAGATGAGTATGTTCCTTCCTAGGAGCCATTGTCCTGCTTGTAGGTTTCCCCTCTTCGCTACTCAAAAGAAATCCCTTGTTAGCTATGAGCACAATTGCTTCGTGCTCCGAAATTGCCTTGTGCTCTGATGTGGGCTCTGCGATTTTATGGTGAGAATGGAAAAATTACAGAGGTTTAAACCCTATTTATGGCCATAATGGTATGATAGGGAAACTTTCCACTCTCTCTCTCCATTTAATGTAGGATGCACCGTACAACGTAGCATGCTCGCCACTTTTGACGATGATTTGGGACACGACCACCAACGAGTGTCCTCGAACAGGATTTAGGTGCTTGCTGGTCTCTAGCAACACCAAGGCCTAGATACCTCCAAATAGACTCAGTAGTTAATGTGAGTATGTGTGTGTGCTGTTGTAGTGTGCTATTATGAAAAATGAAATGATTGGATTGTGTGTAAAACTATAAATGACTTAGCTTAAAGAGATTCAGCTAACTTTGCAAAGTACTATGAGTTGTTGAGAGTTCTTATTCTATTTAACTGTCTAGTTTATGTAGTCCTTATAATACCTACTTGTAACAAATAAAGTTTTGCAAAAACATTTGACCAAAACTCTAGGAATCTACTTTTAATTTGAGCACAACTCTAGGAATCTACTTCTAATTTTCCCCAGAGAAAGAGACTGTTTCACAAGAAAACTAGAAATAGGGCAAGATTTAATGGAAATAGAAAGAAGAGGACAAGAAAGAAGATTTGTGTAAAGATCTCAAATGTTTAAACAAAGTAAAATGATACGAGTAAACACTTCACAATAAAGTTATCCCAAATTCAATAACTACGAATTGTTCAAACTTCCANGGAGAAAATCACACGAGGATATATCACACTAGAGGTCTCACTCTGGCGGGGGGAAGAGCATTTGTAAAGAAGACATTGTGAAAGATTGCTTGTGAGATGACTAGCTAAAGACAACATTTCAGCCTCTTTGGCATAGTCCTATGAGTTNTCATGGAGATTCGCTTTAAAGATAAAGGAAGCTATTCTGGTCCTATTAAAATACCAAATATTTTCTGAACAATCTTGACTATTGAATTGTTCAATGGCTTGACTACATGCAGAGGCTCTCTTACAACAATCTCAATAGTGGTTCTTATACATTGCACAATAATAAAATTTAATACTAAAATTTTAAACACAAGCTCTTCTATGGAAAAATTTTAATAGAAATTTTCTACCATGCAACAAGAACAATAAGAGCAATCTAAAAATCCCAAAATTACTTGCCAAGCATGATACTATCTAAAACACTAGCTAAAAAATTTAAACAAATAAAAAAAAACATAACTCATAGGACTATGCCAAAGAGGCTGAAATGTTGTCTTTAGCTAGTCATCTCACAAGCAATCTTTCACAATGTCTTCTTTACAAATGCTCTTCCCCCCGCTAGAGTGAGACCTCTAGTGTGATATATCCTCGTGTGATTTTCTCCTCCTAAAATACCACAAAATTTTGGCCTAGCACTTTTAGACAAGAATCAAGCTAAGTCATGCTGGTGCCCAACATGAGTACAACATGACCAAACTTGAGAGCCTTCAAAATGGCATGAAATGACATACAATGGAGTGAGAAATGGAGCAATCAAGGTCCCCCTGGGGTCCATAGGAAACTACACCAACTTTCGACATCCAGAATCAAAAGTTTTAGGCTCAAAATGCTTCATTTTGGCTAAGTATAATTTGGCTACATTTCTAGACGCTGCTCAGCGTAAGGCTTAGCGTCACAAACTGTTGGAGCCTCGAAATCGAGTCAAAATAGGCCAAAATCAAGCACAGGGACCCCCCATGAACTTCACCAAGGTCCCTAGTAGGTCCCAGCCTCCAAAAAATTAAAATTTGGGTCTCAAATATGCCATTTTGACTTGGTGACGCTGGGGTTATTTTTCAGACATTGCACAGCGTAATGCCCAGTATCATCAACCAAAAAAAGGCCAAAATGACATCAAAATTAGCCCAAATTTAGTAGACAAAACCCTCATGACCCATGGAATGCAAATCCACTCTAAAAATAGGTCTCATAGGTCAAAAATTGGTTCAAAATTCACTTCTTTTAGGTCAAACGCTGTTAGTCACGCTGGCATGCTTCTAGCAGCGTAAACCCAGACACTTTCATATGCTGGACGCTGGAAATTGGATGCCAGACATTGACACTAATGCTGATGTTGATACTGACATTGATGCTGATGCTAGACACTGACGTTGGATGCTGATGCTGATGCTAGACACTGATGTTGACGCCAGAATAGGCTATGAACACATCAGAGCCATATCCATGCATGCTGGAGGCTTTGGTAGCACAAAACAATAGCACAGATCTACAAATCCGGAGGCTAGAAACAGATATCCACACTTGTACATTAACATCTATTGCATTTTTGACATTTTTTTAGTGTTTCAAGTTCTTACGCTATGGATTACACACATCAACGTAAGAGATCTTGGTCACACTACATGCTGTACATTGTAACATTTCATGCATCCCGTCAATGCACACACCTATCATCCAATCCGAAGTTTTCTCACCCTGCAGCCACTAATCTTCTCCCAAATCCAAATCTCATGCCTAAAATCCTATAAATCTCCTATTTATCCACTAGATCAAGGTTCAAAAAATTTGAATCTCACACACATAAGAAATCTGGGTAGCAATCTCACACATTCGGGCTTCACACAGACTTGGACGCTGCACACCTGCAACCCAAAATCTGCATCTTCCCAGCATCCGTCCTCATCCATCAGGGCTAAACATTCGCCTTGTGAGCACTTTGCAACTGCATTCTGACCAGTGGACATTCTAATTGTTTATCAATACGAACAGTTTGCATTATTGCCTAGATTCTTATAGTTTACATTATTGTTCCTATTCACATTTTTCCTGTTTTTGTTATTTATCATTTAAATAGTTTACATTCATTTTCATTCGTTCACATTCAGTTTTGCATCAGACTTGGTCATGCTAAGCAAGGGAAATCTTGATCATACACTAGAACCTACAACCAAAAACCTGTATTCCCTAGCATCCATTCACATCGGGGCTAAACGTCTACCTTGTAATCATTTTGCAACTACGTTCTGACCGGTGCACTTCTTTCTAATTTTCAATCAATACAAATAGTTACATTTTTACCAACATATTTACAATTTACATTATTTTCTGTTTACGTTGTTTACACCTTGTTTGTGCTTGTCCACATTTACATTTGCATTTGTTTACATCTTTTTACAATAACCCGACGTACTACCATTGCATATGCTAGGGGAAGTCCTTGTTTGATATGCGAGCAGACCATCCAAGGCACTCTACCTTCATTTATTTCCAGCTTGCCCTCGTGTGAAGGTAGGATTTGCTATATCTCTCCAGAGATCTTTAGGCATTCATTTTCTTCCAACCTTATGCTGACGATTTTGGATGGTACAATTAATGGAGTTAGAAGGAGGGCACTTTCTATGTTAGATCCACCTCTTAGCATCCCAGATCCAGCGTTCACACATTGTTGTCATGTTTCTACTTGAATCACAGCATCCAACACTTAGTTTTCTCACCTAGACACCCCATCCAGCATCCAGACACTGTGCCTTAGCTTCAAACGTTGTACCTAGTTAACTCATGCTCCAGTTTGCTCATGCTACAGTTTTACACTTAGAAAATTTTTTGCGGCAGTTTACTCACACGGTAATTTACTCACGCTACAGTTGAAATGCTATTGTATGTTCTTCAACACAGCCATATTTTCTCTCTTCAACACTTAGCCAGCCTGTATGCTACCTCGTCACACATCACCATGGAATCATCTCAGAACTCTAACATGCACACTTTCGTAATCCTCACATAGGAATAGTACAATTTTATCTATGTGAAGATTCAAGCCAACCTTCCCCTTGACACCATAGAATAGGAGGTAAAACGAAACTTCAAGCACATATACATGGGAGGTCATGAATTCGTCCCCTCTATATATGACATCGCCCTCCTTTTTGAGCCTCACCACCAACTTATCTCTTAGCTCCTTTTGGAAAGGAGCCAAAACTCACGGTGACCCACTAAGGTGCCCCAAAACCAACATGATGTACATGACTTTGAGGCATAATCTGAACCTGAGGATTCATACCACACCCTTAGTCCCCATGCCCATGTTAACCCATCATTCCACTCATGCGTGGGATAGATGATTCATATTCACCCATCAACGAGCACACAAGCACCAGTATCCCGATAGATATTACCCACGTCCATCTCCACCTAGTACATTCCACCAGTGCAAACACATTGGGCCACTTTCGTTACATCGGCCCCACACATTTAGGGTGTCACCGCATAGTTAGTGGCTAGACAAGGAATCACACCCCTTGTTCAACAACCCACTTACTTCAGTGCGTCACACCCTGCAATCCCAACTCCAAACGTTGCTCCACAGTAGCAATTGGTAACACAATCTTCCTAACCAACTAATTTTCCTACTGCTCAAGAGTGGGTAGAAGCAAAACAATGGATACAAGCATTAGCTGATGAGGTAAAGCACCTCAAAACTGCCAACACCGAAGTAGTTAAAGTACTGTACTTCTACCATCATGATCCAATTAACTCTTCAATTCCACCATTAGCTTTACCCAAGAGAATCACACTGCCCCAGTTAACCAAGTACAATGGGAAGGGAGATCCAAACACTCACTTAGTCACATTTCAATCAGAAACTCTATTGCTTCAAGCTTGGCCCCATGTAATCTTACATGTGTTTGCTATGTGCTTGATGGGCGTAGCCTTAGATTGGTACCAAGCTCTACCCCGTAACTCCATATCCTCTCTAGATGATTTGTTACATCAATTCGTCATCTAGTTTAAGTACAACCTCAAGCCTGAGGCCATACTAGACACTCTGATACAGGTGAAACAAGTGCCACTAGAGCCTATGCAAAAGTTCATTCAGCAATGGAGCGTAGCCCTTAACGAACTTCATGAGCCCATCCCTAAAACATATTTGCTTACGATTCTAAAGGGAGTCATGAATGACTTCGTTAAGTCAAAACTGTACTACCTAAGCACTTAAATGTTGAGCCAAGCCTTTACGTAGATCAAGAACATTGAACAAGCTGCACAAACCAACAATGATCCCACCTATGTGGCTTACAAGAACCAACACATTGCCAGACAATAGACAAAAATGGAAACTATAGCTGCAAGCACAAAAAAAACAAACACCAGTACCAACCCACTTGCAATGACAGGGGCCACTCCAAGGTCCAACTTTCAGCACAAAGATCACTCTAAGTATACATCGCTACCCACATGAACCTCTGAACTACTAGAGAAACTCCTCAAAACTGGGCAAATCCAATACAAACAAGTGGCAGAGAATGCCTGTCGAAGACATGAAAGGTACTACGAGCTACTGAGGAACCCCACCTTAGCAGCACCAAACGAACCCCTGGTTCCATGATATTTCAAGTTAGACCAATTCTGTCACTACCACTAGATGTCTAGTCACAACACCAACACCTATCGTGCATTATAGGATGATCTACAAGCAATGATAGAACAAGGTCAACTGAACATCAACACCCTAAATCAACCCAACACAGACGATGCCTCCTATGTCATAAAATCCATTAGCATAGGAAACAAGCCCAAACCTGTGTGGCAACCTTTCGTGATCAGTATGCCTCTTAGTAAGGCAATGATCCCCTCCACCTCCATGAGAAAGAGGCCTTCCATTGTCATCTAGGTGCCATCTCGATCACCTACAAAACCTTTCGTGGTCAAAGTACCACTACAAACATCCACTAAGACGTTAAACTAGCATGATGCACCAAAAACAACAGCAAAGAAACCTTTCGTTATCAAGTAGCCACAACAAGCTAGTCAAACAAAAATGACACCTCCTAAACTACCATTTGTCATAAATTTGCCACCACACTATAGCCCCTCACCTACCCAAAGCCTAAACATAGGCAACACGGGCAAACAAACCAAATGACAACATAAGAGGATGAATGAACAATGAAGTAAAGGCCACACCTAGTACACAACAACCAAACACTGGGGGCCCTGCCCCTAATCCCAAACAAACTAGGCCCAAGCTGTTGACCCATACGGAGGCAACCAACATAATGGAAAACAACACGGACTTTGTAGCTACACTAGCCCAAGTGAAACAAATGCTCAAACAAAAGAACATAACCATGAGCTTGTACGACTTGGTCATGACATCATCGGCCCATCGCGAAGCCTTAGCGCAAATGTTAGCATCCATTCCTATTATAGAGGGCATCCTTGCTAACATGGAATCCATCTATGCAACGATTTCACAACACACACCACAAGGATTGGGTTCAAACATCTTATCCTTTCGTGACAATGTAGTTAAAGTCAACCCCGAACAAGGAGAGGTCACAAATGTACCATACATGTTGGGAAATGTACCATTTGCAGAGTGCACGTTGATGATGGCATGGCAACAAATGTAGTTCTATACTCCGTCATCGACAAACTAGGCATGGCAGATGAGATCATGCCAACAGAAACCACGTGTCTAAAATCCTTCAATGGATCATGTGTCACAGTCAAGGGCACGATTAACTTAGCCTTTGTGGCAGGTGAACAATTCCCCACCAGCATAGAGTTCACTGTCATAGAAGAGATTCCTAGTTTCAACATGATTCTTGATAGACCTTGGCTAGTACAACAACAAGCCATTTCCTCACTAATACATCAACAAATTTGCCTTCCATACGAAGGTGGACAAGTCATTATACATGGCGACAACACTCCCTTTCAAGCTGACCACAACATAGACATGTCACAGGTCTTGAACGAGGAGCCTCTTGATGCAACACACATGACAAAAAATGCAACACCTAGAGCTAAAATACCTAGATGAGTGGCAACCAACACAGTATTTAGAGCTAAAACACCTGAACGAGTGGAAAAAACGATAAGCCTCCTAGTGGAGCCTAAGCCTAAAATGCTTCCAAAACCACATCTAGTTAGGAGACAACCACACGATCAAAGCTCCCCTACAGCCAAAAACATGTCTAATCCCCACCCACTCTTCACCTTTGCTCATTATGTATACATCACCTTCGTTTGCATTGTACTAGCTTACATGTTTACATGTGGTCCGAAAAGGCCTTAAATTAGCCTGTAGCTCTAAATGACCTTAAACTAGAGCACGTGGCATGAAAAGGCCTTAAACTACCACCTTTTCGCATTATTTTCTATTTACTTGTGCATTTTAGTTCATGTTTTCTATAGTTGCTATTTAACATTGTTTTCTCTAGTTACTTTTTTTACAGGATCATATAGACGCACATGCATGCATCGACACCGACAGTCCTGGCATCATGACTTAAAAATGATACCACACATCATCCTAGCATCATGATGATAAACTGATACCATAGGCTCATTCTAGCATCATGACAGTAAACTGATACCACAGACTCATCCTGGCATCATGATGATAAACTGATACCACATAGTGGTCCTAGCATCATGACCTAAAACTGATACCATAGATCATCTGGAATGACAATAAACTACCACACTCTCATCTAACAAAGTCTGCTAAGACTATAAACTAGCTCACCTCTCCATAGTCTGCCAAGACTATACACTAGCATTGCACTGTCCGCTACAATGCTAAATTGGCAATGTCCAATGGCTTATGACGTAAAACTAATCCACAACAGTCTGCCAAGACTATAAACTGGCAACTTGTTCACTGGCCTACTAATCTGTTGTTGTAATCAAATAGTGCATCTTCATTAATCATGTGGCTTTGGTTGTGACAACGAATTCTCTTAAATAGGATACAAGAGTCTCATTCCTCCAAAGGGCGCACATCCCATGCCTTGGTCCCAAGTCCACTAGATACTGACTGGCTATTGACAACATTATGTGTTTACACAAGAGAATTCCTCTTTCCATAGTTAAACAAAACCATCCCTTCATTAATCCTTTATCTTACAGTAACAAACCTTCTTCCTATACACCTTAAAACCTCATTTCCCGATCCCATGTACTTCTGAACACAGTGCGATGGCATCTGGCCAAGTGCCAAAGAACAATGCCTGTTACCTAGTTGCTCGTGGTGTTTTGTACTTCTTTGTCAATGCCTCTCAAGTAGATTCCTCTAGGAGTCAATAAAGAGGGGCCAATGAAACACCAAAAAATTTTGGCCTAGCACTTTTAGACAAGAATCAAGCTAAGTCATGTTGCTGCCCAACATGAGTACAACATGACCAAACTTGAGAGCCTCCAAAATGGCATGAAATGACATACAATGGAGTGAGCAATGGAGCAAGCAAGGTTTCCTTGAGGCCCATATGCAACTACACCAACTTTCGACATCCAGAATCAAATNTATGGAGCGAGCAATGGAGCAAGCAAGGTTCCCTTGAGGCCCATATGCAACTACACCAACTTTCGACATCCAGAATCAAATGTTTTAGGCTCATAATTCTTGGTTTTAGCTAAGTATACTTTGGCTACATTTTTAGATGCTACTCAACGTAAGGCTCAATGTCACCAACTTTTGGAGCCTCGAAATCAAGTCAAAACAAGTCAAAATCAAGCACAGGGACCTCCCATGACTTTGACCAAGGTCCCCAGTAGGTCCTAGCCTCTAGAAAATCAAAATTTGGGCCTCAAATATGCCATTTTGACTTGGTGATGTTGGGGTTATTTTTTAGACGTTGCACAGCGTAATGCCCAGCGTCATCAACCAAAATAGGGCTGAAACAACATCCAAATCAGCCCAAATTTGGTACATAGAACCCTCATGACCATGGCATGCATATCCACTCTGAAAATGGGTCTCACAAGTCAAAAACGGGTTCAAAATGCATTATTTTCAAGTCAAATGTTGTTAGTCACGCTGGCATTCTTCCAGCAGTGTAAACCCAGTGCAAACACTTTCATACGCTAGACGCTGGATGCTGGACACTGGATGCCAGACACTGACACTGACTCTGGATGCCAGAAACTAACTCCAGATGCTGATGCTGATGCTGGACGCTGATGCTAACGCTAGAATAGGCTGCGCACACATCAGAGCTAGATCCACGCATGCTGGAGGCTTTGGTAGCACAAAAAATAGCACAGATTTGCAAATCTGGAGGCCAGACACCCAGATCCATGCTTGTACATTAACATCTGTTTCATTTTTGACATTTTTTTTAGTGTTTCAAGTTTTTACACTGTGGATTACAAATGTCAGTGTAAGAGATCTTGGTCACGCTGCACACTATACATTGTAACATTTCATGCATCTGGTCAATGCACACACCTGTCACCTGATCTGAAGTTTTCTCACCCTGCAGCCACTGATCTTCTCCCAAATCCAAATCTCACACCTAAAATCCTATAAATCTCCTATTTTTCCACTAGATAAAGGTTCAAAAAATCTAAATCTCACACAGTTAAGAAATCTAGGTAGCAATCTCACATGCTGGGGCTTCACACAGACTTGTATGCTATACACCTGCAACCCAAAATTTGCATCTTCCCAGCATCCGTTCTCATCCATCGAGGCTAAATTTCTTCCTTGCAACCACTCCACAACTGCATTATGACTGGTGCACATTCTAATTATTTATCGATATGAATAGTTTGCATTATTGCCTAGATTCTTACAATTTACATTATTGTTCCTGTTCATATTTTTCCTATTTTCATTATTTATCATTTAAATAGTTTACATTCATTTTCATTCGTTCAAATTCAGTTTTGCAATTTTTTACATATAAACCAATGCATCGCAATTACGTATGCTCGGGGAAGTCCTCGTTTGATCCACGTGCAGACCATTCAAGGCACTCTACCTTCATTAATTTCTAGCTTGCCCTCAAGCGAAGGCAGGGTCTTACTATTTTTTCCATAGATCTCTCGGTGTCTATTCATTCCAGCCTCTCATCGATGATTTCAGATGGTAGAACCCCCCATCCCCCCTTTTTTCTTCTTATCCGTGAGTCCTTTTTATAGGGTCTCATAGGCAGTTAGATATTCCAAAATATCTTGGGTAAACTTCTTTCCCAAGTAAGGAAGTTATAACTTGCCCAACAAGTTAGGAAGTTATAACTTATACATGAAGTTAGGAGAAAATCATGCTAACATTGGCATGTGTCTTTACAAATATTACAAATATTTCTTTTATAAGAAACAACCTAAAAAATAAATCCAAGATCTCCATACTATAAGAGCTCCATACAATTGTCATTTTATTTTTATTTAGAATTTTAAGTTTTTAATAGTTAAATATCATTAACCACTGAAACCTTAGTAATTTTCATGAATAGGCAGTAGTAAGAAATTAATTCAGCATCCACCTTAGTGTAGATGTTGATGTTGGCGGCTGTATGGTTTTTCAAATCAAGAAAGTCGATCCTTGTAAACTTGTATAAGTAAATCATCTGGATTTGCACTTTCTGTACCTTATTATCTTTGAACTCACATACTAATAAATCGCTACTAAAAGACGTTTGTGTAAATTACATTAGTATCGGGTAGGTCAGTCTCAACTGATAAGGTGATAGTTAGATTGGAAATGGAGTCCAGGCAAACGTGGGTGCAAACACACCTGCACAGATTACAGGTGATAGTTACGAGAATGGTGGGAAGTAATTAGCTGGCTTGTCTCTTTCCTTCCTTCCTTGAGAAAAACCTATAGAAATGGACATATACTCTACCCCATTTCTAGTGCCGATCTCAGACAGAACCTACCACTGCAAAACAAGGCTCTACCGCTGCATGTAGTAATGTTACCGTGTGGTGTTCAGTTGCTGCCGCCATGTGCCATCTTTGAGAACGTCCCAATATACGGAGGCCAAGATGCTGGAACCAACAAGATACATGCACGTTTATAGCAGATGTGGGTTTGAGCTTCAAAATGCGAAGGTTGTACTAGGTAGGGCCGCGGGCACCATGCTGATGTTGCCCTAAGTCAGGCTCATGCAGGGCCATAGGGCCATCTCCAGAGCACACTTATTGGGCAAGTCTAAGGA